>JAVTVY010012505.1:0-50592 GCA_036873755.1 Hanleya hanleyi
TGGAGCTCGGAGAAGCTTTCACAACACAACATCTTTGAGGCGTCCCCAACGCCCATCTTAACGCATGGACGCACTAACGACGGTGAGTGAGTAAGTCAGTGTGTGAGTGTGTGAGTCTTCCGGTTCCGGTCACGTGACGGTAAACATGGAAAAACCCGGATGTAACATGAGGACCCGGATGTAAAACCACAGCACCCAGGGAAGTGACCTTTGACCCTGCGCTACTCGAAAGTGACGTCATCGTACGCAGGCACACATATATACCCGGTGCACCCTGTACCCTATAGCCCTTAGGGCATAGGGTACACCAGGGTGTGGGTGCACCGGGTATATATGTGTGCCTGCGTACGATGACGTCACTTTCGAGTAGCGCACTCACACACTTACTTACTCACTCACCGTTGTTAGTGCGTCCATGCGTTAAGATGGACCTTGGGGCGCTTCAAAAGATGTTGTGAAAGCTTCTCCGAGCTCCAAGAGCTCCGGAGCTCCGAGCTACAAGAGCTCCGGCGCTCCGAGCTCCGGAGCCCCTGAATGTATTCACCCATGCACTGATAGATACTCACAATGCGCAAACAAGTATCCGAGGCGGCTGGATGGATGAGTAAGATTTCATATTAGGTAACACCGAGCAAAGATGAAACTTTCTGAAACGGCGACTTCTGATTGGACAAGAGCAGCTGAGTATACATCTAACGGACAAGAGCGACTTTGGCAGGTGCAATGCCAAATGGCGGCCTCTGATTGGACAAGAGACTTCTTGAATTGTAAACACACCCAACGCGGCTCCCCCAGCGTGGGTATGTTATGATGGAGGGGAAAATAAACTACATGAAAACACTTGTTGTTGTTGTTCTCTCATCTTTGTTGTTGTTCTGTCATTTATCTACCTCATTGCTTCAAGGCGTTATGTTAGGGTGTACCGATGAACGTTGACGGACGTCACTGCGTTTCCAATGAATTAGTGTCTAGAAAAATCAGAACTTTTGGGCTAATTCACCATGGCGTTGAAGCGTTGAGCTTGGCGTTGGCGGACGTTGTTACAAGAGAACTCGGAGCTCCGGAGCTCTTGGAACTCGGAGCTCCGGAGCTCTTGGAACTCGGAGCTCCGGAGCTCCGAGTTCTCTTGTAGCAACGCCCGTCAACGCCCGGTGGTGCCGTCGGAGCTCCGGAGCTCTTGGAGCTCGGAGCTCCGGAGCTCTTGGAGTTTGGAGCTCCGGAGCTCTTGGAGTTAGGAGCTCTTGGAACTCGGAGCTCGGGAGCTCTTGGAGCTCCGAAACTGAGAAAGGGTTCATAGGTGTTTTCCCCTATTTTAGGGGTAAAGTCCGCTTTCCGCTTTTTTCTGGAGAAACTTTTTCATGCATCCACCCCATTGACTTGATAGGCAGGTCCCAATAAGCCCGGGGGCCGATATTAGCCCTTTTGGCTAGGGTTGATAGGTGTTGTCCTCTATTTTAGGGGTAAAGTCCGTGTTCCGCTTTTTATATTTTCGGGAAAAAATCCTAATTTTACATGCACCCATCCATGACTGGATGCTCCTTCACGACTCCTTTACATTGATACCTCACTCAACTCCATCGGACCACTAGGGACCCACCTAGATCCCAAAACGCCCATATCCATACATTTTGTCTACTGCGCATGCGCAGAATGACGTCAGCCTCACGTGTAGCGATGCGCTGATTGGTGGAGAGAACAACGTAGGATAGTTCTTGTGGGCTTCGGGCTTATAAAAGTGGCGGTAGGTGGGCATGTTCAGCATTTTCTGATACGCAGCCGACATGTTCTCTTGTTCGACCTGCCTGAAGCCATTTACTCGCCCAGAAGATCTACGACGGCATGAGTCTTCCATCCACAACGGCGCACGGTATACTTGTACAACTTGCGCACGGTCATTTAATCGGGAAGATGCTTTACTACGCCACGAACGTTCACTCCACGAGGGCGCGATGGAACATTGTAATGAATGTGGTCAACTCTTCAAAAGACCCAGTCAGTTAAGACGTCATCAGCGTTTGATTCACAGTCCGTCACCACGGTATGAGCGACAACTTTCCACTAAAGAGGCACACAGGAGGGTCAGACCTAGTGAAGATGAGCCCGGGGAGACGAATGCCACTGGTGATGCGATCACGGAGCGCCCGCCTATACCCACAATTCAGAAGAGCGTAGATATCCAGCCGGTCCCTAGCATTACTGTTTCGAGTCATAGGGCTGACAACAACGCAGATTTTCTGGAAGATGCGGTGGATGTTGCTAGCGATTTGTTACATGAAGACTATCCAGTGAGTGACATCTATCGGCGCCATTGGCCCATGATACGACACTGTTTCCACCGTCATCGCCCTATTCAAGATATCTACAATTTTCGACTGACCAACCTCGCTCGTCTACGCAGCTACGTGGAAGCCATCTTCAATGACCAAGCTACGTCTTTCAAATTAAATCTGGCGTTTGGTTATATGCTGCAGCATAAGGAGACAGACCAAGTCCGATACTTTTACCCGAGCAGTAACATCCTAGTATTTGACCAACCGTTTACCATCACGGATAGGGCGTCGCTAGAGACGATGTTGGAGAAACTGGACGCCGTGGATGCCTTGGAATGGGCCCAACACAACAACGTCCCAACACCAAGTGGATAGTGGAGAGGGTCACCAATGTTACGTTCTTCGTAACCAAATTACGGAATCTTCCCATCGGATGAATGTAATCACCCATGCACTGATAGATACTCAGAATGCGCAAACAACTTTTTCAGGACATGCTGCCCGAACAATATCCTGGCCTGGCCGATTAGAACAAACGGTTCAAGGCGAACATGGCCGAAGCTAGGACTTTCTGAAATGGCGACTTCTGATTGGACAAGAATACAGCTAACGGACAAGAACGAATATGACTGATACAAATGGTGGCCTCTGATTGGACAAGAGACTTCTTGAATTGTAAACCTACCCAACGCCGCTCCCCCAGCGTGGGTATGTTATGATGGAGGGGCAAATAAACTATATAAAAAAAAACCTGTTGTTGTTGTTCTCTCCTTCTTGTTGTTGTTGTTGTTGTTGTTGTTGTTGTTGTTCTCATCTATCTACATCATGGCGTCAAGGTGTTATGCTAGGGCGTACCGACGAACGTTGACGGGCGTCACTGCATTTCCAATGAATTAGTGACAATTCCATGAAAATCGGAGCTTTTGGGCTAATTCACCAGGACGTTGAGGCGTTGAGCGTTGAAGCGAGACACTAGTCCAGTCAAAGGCCCCTTCACATAAGCTTCACTTTGATACCTCATACAACTCCATCGGCCCATGAGTGGCTCCTCTAGATCCCAAAACGTCTAGCGGGACCCATGCAGGGTCCAGTTTTCGACACTAGGTGACCACATCCCGACGAAATGGCCAGTTTTCGACACCGGATGTGCCGCCATCTTGAACATACGTGCCGCCATCTTGGATATGTCCCATAATGCACCGGGTCAAATACTCGCTTCTGATTGGTTGAGAGCTCTGTGACGGATTTGAAATACTCGCTTCTGATTGGACGAGAGCCCCGCATTGTGTCTGCGCATGCGCAGAATGATATTCCTACCGCACACCCAACCCATCAGATGCCCCTTCACATAGGCTTCACATTGATACCTCATACAACTCCAATGGATCATTAGCGGCTCCCCTAGCTCCAAAACGTCTATTTTCATACCCTTTGGCCACCGCGCATGCGCAGAATGACGTCAGTTCCACATCATACTAGTCCAGGCGGATGCCCCTTTACGAATGCTTCACTTTGATACCTCACTCGACCCCATCGGACGACCAGGGGCCCAAATAGATCCCAAAACGTCTATTTCCATACCCTTGGGCCACCGCGCATGCGCAGAATGACGCTATTTCAACCCCGCACCCAGCCCATCAGATGCCCCTTCACATAAGCTTCACAATGATACCTCACTCGACCCCATTGGACCATTCGTGGCTTCCCTAGCGCCAAAACGTCTATTTCCATACCCTTGGTCCACCGCGCATGCGCAGCATGACGCTATTTCAACCCCACACCCAGCCCATCAGATGCCCCCTCACCTAAGCTTCACAATGATACCTCATACGACCCGATCGGATATCCCATACTCCATACAGGCATTTCCCCGTATAGATTTAATATGCCAATGTTCGAATCAGGGGAGAAAACCATAACTATGACCAAAAATCACAAAAGTGCATCAAGAGTTAACTCCCCTTTGGAACTCTTCTGTGTCGTAGGTAGTTTGACCAAGTACCCCCTTCAAGTTTACCCGGGGGAACTCAAAACTTGGCACACAGCCAATGCTGATGCAATCCATAACCACAACGCCACCTACCGCCACCAAGAGTTACCTCCCTTGAAAATGCGACCTTTCTCGTGTTTTCTATACTACTTATGTATTCTTGCATTTACCAGGTTTCCTCATATTAAAGCGTTACTCCATCAGACGTCCATGATGCTCATCCATTAACATCAGATGAGTTGTTTGCGCTTAACTGTCATCACAGCTCCCGAACTAGCGCATCTAAATCCGCTTAAGCCGGTGATAGGGGCCGTGTGGATACTTCATAGTCTCTACATGAACAACTGAAATAAAACGCGGCTGAGATAATAAGGCTACGTCCGAGATTCTCCCGTATTGTCAGCACTGAATGTTGGGTGTCGACGAATTCGTTCCTGTAGAGTCATATGGTTGCTTTTTAGTCGCCAGACGTCGTCAATGTTTCCCACCTCTTGCATTTTGCTTCAATTTAGCAGTCCAATATGACCTCATTAAATTAACATTTGTTGAGAAAGAACAGACGCAAGTAGCAGTTTCCAACGAAGGAAGAGAAAAAGTTTTGAAGTTTTGATGGTCACATGTGTGTCAATATGCGTAATTTGTTCTTATTAATACAGCATAATCACATGTTTCCAGGAGCAGAAGTCACATAACAAATCTTAGATGTGTCTTATAAAAATATCTATCTCTGTCGTTTCCTACACATATCTGGTCAACAAGTGAGCGCGAACCCTTCCTTAACGGTGCACTTTGGAGTGCTAGCTGATGATTTTTCTCTTTAAACTCAGATAATCACCAGCTATCAGAAAGATAATACGAGTTAGAATTGTGGGACCTTTAGCATGTGAAGCGCCTATCAAAATGAGATTTAACTTTGTACTCCGTATGGTGGCGCAGCTTAGCAATAGTTTTCATACATGAAATAGAGAAAGATAAAATCCGTGGGAAATTTTATTGATAAATATGAGATAATATGGCTACTTCACAACGGGTAGGGTCACACGCACCTGCCTGTACTCGTCATCCTTCGTGGCAGTTGGTCAGTTCCCTTGTTATTTCAACACATTGCGTGAGTGTGTATTATGAGTTATCCAGTGTCGGGGAGTAGGATACGGAAATTTATCCTGTTTTCTGGCGAAAATACCCCACGACCGCGAAGCGGGAGTGGGGTATTCGCCAGGAAACAGGATAAATTCCCGTATCCTACTCCCCGACACTGGATAACGAATTTATTTCTACGAGCAGCCTTTTAAACTCTGGAAAGAGACGTGGTAAACTGGGTCTAACTCTTGCTAACCAAATACGAAAAAAGTGAGAAGGAAAACGGCAGGAGACGCGTCAAATATTTTGAAATATTCGGAATCTTGACTTTTGCTCGAAATTATAAGTCAAAAGACCGTACAGCGCTAGAGTTTGATCGCCGACTCTTTGGCTAATCGGCCGAGCCGGAGTCGAGTCGGCGAAAACACTGCACACTCGCTAACCAAAAACGTCTGAAAATGGTCTAATCTTGAATTAAACAGCGTGTATTAAAAATGTGTACTATCTGCTAACAGTATTTTGATTCATATAACCTAGAATTGTACACGTAAAATTCATGTGTGCTCGAGTATCAGCGGTAAACTCCCACATCATGCACATTGTATACCGAGCTCGATCGTCGAAGACCAAGACTGGGTCAAGCGTCAGCCAGATTTCGTTACCGTAAGCTGTTCAAAATCATCAGTCTCTACTCACAGTCAGAGCACACTATCTTTTCCAGATTTTTCCAGTAACTGTCGGACATTTTATCGGTCAGATTTACGGAGTTGATATCCGGCATATTCTTTATTTCCAGTTCTGTCACTGGCAGAACAGTCCAGCAGCCATGTTTGTTTACGCTGAAAACGGTGGCTAGCCCCGCCTGGAGGTCAGTCAGTGCAGTAGATTCAAGATTCAAGAATTTTATTGTACGAGACACTCATTGCTGAGCAGAGTACAACGAACGACAAAACATTGTCAACAATTAAATTTTATATTTGAACAATAAAGTATACATAACAAAGGATACATAAACGATTTAGCTATATCGTGTTATTGGTAGGCCTATACCGAGTAGAGTAGGAGACGAATATTTATCCTCACTTCACGTGACCGCTGTCGGCCAATGAAGACCCAGGATCTACTGGGAGTAGAAATAAATATATATATCACCCTACTGAATCGACAAGTATGATTATAGGTGAATGCACCAGTCCATTCGTCATGCGACCATGAACTGTAGATTGGATCACTTCACATTGAAGCCGGATAACAGCTGCAATGTTATAATGAGGCAACATATGATTATATATCAGATATCTCGACAGTCCATGGTAGCTACCATTTGTCTTGGCAACAGTCCATTTGGCGAATCACTGGCCAAGGTTATACACGGTTCACGTCAGTACGGACTGACCGTATTTTGACCTACCATGGACTGTCGATCGGTCCGATGATGATACCATGGACTGTCGTAATATCAGACAGACAGAGAATAAACTATTAATGGTTCATATTCCTCTTAAACACAAACAAGTGAAAGGAATCGAGAGATGAATGAGCCAGTGATACATGAGGCAGGTAGTAAGTTCCCACGTGTTCATTTTGTGCTTATTTTCTCACACTATAATTCGATGCTAATACCTACAATGGACTGTCCACCAACACCTAAAAAACACCTCTCGTCGCAAAAATGTTTAAAAATTTTGTTAACTTGAAATAGTAATAACCCTACATTTGGTGACAATATAGTACGATATCTCTCCATCAAAAAAATGACTGGACACCAGTAACCATACCTGTCATCGATATGCTGAAAATCGTTCTTTTTCGGCTGTGGTCACTGTCGTCTGGTCAGACACACGCCCACGCTTGATAACGAAAGCACCGAAAAACCTACCATTGACTGTGATTTGACACGTGACCGGCGGTGTTTACCTATAATCATACTTGTCGATTCAGTAGGGTGTATATGCACCAGTGCAACGGCTAAACTCTCATAAGTTTAATTCTGATCAATAATCTGAACAATTTCAGGGCATTTTACTAACATTTTATTAACAACTATTTTAATTATTTCTTTTTCAAGAATGAATTCGCATGGCGGGAAATTCACTATAAAAGAACAGACCTTCGATTTGAATATGTTTTATTTGTTCTCCAATTTCGTGCTTATGTATGGTGGTAATCATTGAGCGGTCCAAAGTCCGAAAACTTATATACCTTCACACGTGATACTATTTCTGTGTCCTTTTTGATGTCTTCTGAGAAGAAAAACGGATAATGAGATAGCCTCTGCGTTCTCTGAAGTGAAATAACAGTACGAATCAAGGAATATTTTCAGACAAATAATTTTTTACAGAGGGGTGAAGATATAGGGTGCGTGTTTGAGATTTACTGGTTACTGGAACTTCATTTAGATATGTTCTATACGGCACGGAGGGGAAGCATAATACAGATACGTGATCGTTGAAAACGGTGGACCTTAGACCGGAGAAATGACTCATAGACTGAAATCAACGAATCGATCCATGCACGTTCTCCGTGCACTTGTCCTGAACAGGGATGTCATTTAAACCATTCATATTTCAGGACGAAGGGAATCGCTTGATTTATTAATCAGACGATGGACTTGGACTGTTGACGTGTACTATTGACGAGGAGCAAAGCCAATAATCTGAGCAATACCATAAGTCTTACAAAGGTATAACAAGTTGGGAACATGTAGCAGCGTAATGCACCAAAGCGTATGACCCCCAACAAGATAGTGTTCCAGCTGTATTGTACACAAAAACCCCATGAGGACCAGTAATGATTTTATTGTAGATATTCACGTGGACAGCTGGAATGATGTGACCACAACTCTCTATCACGGGCTTCGATGGAATAAAATATACTAAACGAAGAAATACGATAATATGATAGCCCTGCGAACCTACGGAATCCATAAGAATTTGTGAGCGTCACATGTAAGCGACGACTCAAAGTAGGAACAAAGCCCGTGGATTCTCATCAAGTACACCAGTTGATAAATACAATCCGACCTTCATAAGCCAGCCCCCTTTCATGAAGATTATCCGCGTCCATGACCCGAAAAAGGGTAATTTTTCAGACACCCGCGCAATATAAAATCAGTTATATATTTAAGCAAACGCTACCGACATTTCCTTGCAAGACAGAAGCTGTCAATAGCTCCAGCGATGCCGACAAGACATCATGATGTTCAAATTGTTAAATTCGTGTCACTGATCTGTATTGTTTTCCAAATTTGTTCAAGAGTCGTTAACTGTAGTGTTGTATCTCAGTCACGCCGTGGTTGTATATGTTCATATGAACAACATGAAGAGCTTACTAACAGGTTGGACACCAGTTACGGCCCGAGTTCCACATTGTCAAGATATAGGTCGCATTACCATGTACAAGGAGAGTACTCGAGAACTGTGTTGTTGGCATCATTGAAAATGTTGACCATGTATTTCCCCTATCAAGAAACTAGACTGATCTACCTTTTATAGCTGGCGTTGGATTTGGACAAGAAAAATCTTGAGTATATAGTCGTCCGAATTCGTTATGGTCGGAGCTGGTTTTCAGATTATGATATCTATCAAATAGAGTGAGGATACCAAATCAATTTGAGTCCAAATACCTAATTTCCGACACGAGAGCAGTTTAGTTTTCCCGCCTTCGTCATGTCAAGTCACCTTGCCATGTCAAAAACCTTGCCATGTCAACACGACATGGAAATGAGCTTTTAACAGACAGCCTGTCAGTGAGTAATCAGTAATCGTTGTGAAATGATAACCCCAAGTTAAACACATTGGGCAGATCTTCTCAGAATATGAGCTCTATATATGTGACTCCATGTTCTGTATGATCGTCTCTGATCTGTGAAAATATAACACAACTGCAGACAGTGGTTCGTTAAAGAGGAGATTATTAAATAGATATTATTTCTTTCTTACATTAGGAGATGGGTGGTTTACCCGTTCAAATCATTTCTTTCATTATTAAAGATTTAATAATAAGGTGCATCTTAATAAAGCATTCATTGAGTCCATTCATTTAGGCACCATGGAGATTTAAAGCATTAACATATCCTAACGATCTGCCGGTGGAGAGGAATTACACATCGTCTCAAACGATCTGGTACACAAATAAATTGCCATATACTTGTTTCAGGAATACTGGCTAGCAGTATATGTTATGTTGGAGAAGCGTTATGCTGGCATAGGAATCCTGGGATCCGACATTCATATTTAACCGTCGTCCACAACAGAATTCCACGTCCATAATTGAAAGACCTATTTCGCAAGACAGCACCAATTTCAAATGTGTATTAAATAAAAATAATAAAAACACAAGTTGACTAGCCGGGATGGCTGGTGTTTTCTGCTCGGCAGCGCCATTTAGCCACATGTGGTTCATCTGTTTATGTAGACCACCACCATGGTATGGTATTTCCCACCCGAGACATGGGACCCAGGTAATGATTACCAAATAACTGCATCTTATAGTAGATTTAACTCGGCCGACGAGTATGCTGCCACTATTTTACCGGTTAGATAATGTGATGATTTCAACGCTCGTTAATGTAGACGTTGGTGAGATATGTAATAGACGGGAAAACTTGACGTCTGGCGAGTAAAAAGCAGCCGTATGAGTGTCGAAGTGTGATCATCAGATAAGAAGATTTTAGAAAATCACGGGGTATAAGACTCTCGAATCAAGTTTAATTTATGCAAACATACATACGTAAGAGGGATTAAGGGTCGACATCACCGCCCTTAACGTCGCAATTGTCATTGGTATGTTAAAGGTTGACCATGTCGATATTTTGGCCCTTTGCGATTTTGCGATCCAGCTACTAGATGATGATGTCACCATTCGGACGAGAACCAGTGACTTGGTAAACGAAGACCAGTATGGGCTTACGTCCAGTAAATGGACATCGTGTACGAATATGAACAAGAGGTTATTCGAGTGTGTTTCAGTATGAAATTGTTGTCAAATCCTAATCTCTGACAAACTAAGCTATTATTTTATCAAGAAGTATTTATGCGCCGCTTCCATGTTATGGATTTTGTCGTTAAGAATGTCCGCTGGTGGTTATTGACTTTGGCAGCCATTTTGCCTGTTTTTCGATTGGGTTATCTCCCTTCCCTAGGTTAAGAGATGGGGATTTCCTTTCAAAGCCTTCTAGCCGAGAATTTTGCACACCAACATCCATCCAATTTGCTAAATTTTGATAGACATTGTGATTATCTGCAAGCAGTTAGAATATAGGAAAAAGTTAAATACTATTTTTATGAATTTTTCATGAATATGCTTCAAAACTAGGGCTATTCCCTATGCTTTCTGGGTTATCAAATTGAGCATGGGTCAGTCCACTTAAGGTTGCCTACAGCTAAAAAATGTACACCAACCTATATTTTTTTCTTTGTTTTTCCTCATATTACGCGATTATGAATGCAACAACACACATTATTCAAAAAGTTAATTACTTTGATTTACCATCAGCGGACATCCTTAATCGTCTTGGAGATAGCTTATTTTCCTCAAAAACTATCTAAATACCTTCACAGTATATACGACAGGGCAATTCGAAATGTGAATAAGACGAAAATTATAGAAAAACACAAGATGGTTTCCCGCAAGATATAGGCTGCCAAGTGTTTTGAATCACGACAGGAAAACATCATGATGATTCATAAAATCCTCATCACTGAATAATATTCTTCATCCAAATTAATTTTCTAATCGTTTTCTGGAGTGCAATGTATCTCAATCCTCAATCACGCTTTGAATGTGATTATGTCGCTTGGGGAATGATAATTCTGTCCAGGTGGCGTATAGTATCGACAACCTTACCTTCGGTCACTCAATAAGATACTGGTCAGGTGCGCTAAGGATTGTCTATTGGCCGGTCATCAGATCGATATTCCTCGACTCTGTATTTTGCTATCTTCATTGGGAGTACTTTAGGGTAAATATTGTAAACTATATCAACGCTACCAGTCACACTATGTTTACATGGTTTATAGACGAAGGTCAAAGGCAGCGGTACCGGACGTGTATTTGTACCAGTCACACTCTGCTGTCTTTCATCCTTCTGATTCAGACAAGTTCCAGTGATATGAGAGAAGCTCTTGTACGATTTTTATGTTTTCAAGGAACGAATTTAATGAAACAATTAATTGTTATGCTGTAGCTGCAAAGTGTTTATTCTCACACAACTCTCAAATGCGAAACCTCCACACTTTAAAACAATTTACATAGCCGGATAAAACATACGACAAACAGAGAATACTGTCTGTGAGGAACCCAAACAAGATATATATGGTGCATATTAGGTCGGGCAAATGCAATCAATACGAACATAAACTCAAATAGATAGTCCATAGGCAGTGACTGAGTATACATAAGTCCAACATGATATTAGGTCGAGCAAATGCAACCAGTACGAACATAAACTCAAATAGCAATAGTCCATAGGCAGTGACTGAGTATACATAAGTCCAACATGATATTAGGTCGAGCAAATGCAATCAATACGAACATAAACTCAAATAGTAAATTGTCCATAGGCAGTGACTGAGTATACATAAGTCCAACATGATATTAGGTCGAGCAAATGCAACCAATACGAACATAAACTCAAATAGCAATAGTCCATAGGCAGTGACTGAGTATACATAAGTCCAACATGATATTAGGTCGAGCAAATGCAATCAATACGAACATAAACTCAAATAGCAATAGTCCATAGGCAGTGGCTGAGTATACATAAGTCCAACATGATATTAGGTCGAGCAAATGCAATCAATACGAACATAAACTCAAATAGCAATAGTCCATAGGCAATGACTGAGTATACATAAGTCCAACATGATATTAGGTGGAACAAATGCAATCAATACGAACATAAACTCAAATAGCAATAGTCCATAGGCAGTGACTGAGCATACATAATTCCAACATGACCAGTTATCCAGCGTGAACATGACCAGGTATCCAGCGTGAACATGACCAGGTATCCAGCGTGAACATGACCAGGTATCCAGCGTGAACATGACCAGGTATCCAGCGTGAACATGACCAGGTATCCAGCGTGAACATGACCAGGTATCCAGCGTGAACATGACCAGGTATCCAGCGTGAACATGACCAGGTATCCAGCGTGAACATGATCAGGTATCCAGCGTGAACATGACCAGGTATCCAGCGTGAACGTAAACTTTCGACGATCGATTGCCTCTCCTGCTGCTCTAAAGCTATTGAGAGATGAAGCTGGCCCCAGGTTGACACGTTACCTGGCGATTATGTGTTGTATTCTACTTGAAATGCAAAGATTCTATTGACTATGCTGTTCACTTCAGACACGTTTATACTTCATCGTTGCTGTTACACCAGCGCCAGTCCATATCAGAAATGAGGATACGATGAATTAACAACTAATAAACACATATTATACGTATTCTAGCAAAGACTCGAATGAAAACGGATATCAAACAATTGATGGAATAATTTTATTCAGGCTAATATGAGGTACACTAGCCTAATGTAATGCTTTATGCTGTTCTCAAACAGAAAGGCGTAATGCCCCACTCGATGTTCTCAGACATTTTGTTTCCTCATTTCTCACGGCATAACGTAATCTATGAATTTTCGGATGCCGAAAATCTGAAGAAAGCACTGTTACACAGCAAGGTGTATTATTTTGTTTAATGGCACGGTAGAGTGGCTCCGATTATCCTTTGGTCCCCCTGATTTCAAGTTAAGCAGGTCTTAGTTCTATATAAACCAAATATTAACGAGAGATCCTGAAAGATCTTGGCGCCCACCATTGTCCGATAATTGTAAGCTAATGACAAGAAGATCTTTTTGTCCATTGTTAGTAGGAAACGGCAACTGATTTGTAATTTTGTTTACAGAATTTCGAATCTGAGCGAAAAAGATCGAAAAAGGGACACTGGAAAACACCAAGATATCATTCTAAGTTTCAGGAGTTTCAAGATTTTTAGAAAGTGTACTTATGTCGGTTGTTATAGTACAAGAGAAATGAGCAAAGTTAGTCTGAAAGTGAATGTACATGTACGGAGGATCCTTCGTCTTCGTTTTGTAGTATTTTATTTTATTTATTTTTTATTTTTGCACGTGTTATTATTGGGTACTAGAAGCGTAGACAAATCTCTTTGACACTTTGGCATGAGCTATGAAACATACTTAAGATTTTATAATTAGGAACGAATGCTAATTCTGTTCTGTTTACTGGGCTAGTTTGAGATATCTCTTTTAAGATACCATGCTCGAAAATAGTAAGATGGTACAATACTTAATACTGAAGGGATCCGCGCAGTAATGTTGAAACTTCGAAAGTGTCTGAATCCTGATTATCTCCCTTGGATCGAAACATGCAGTAGTCTATACAGTTGTCGAGTTGTGACGTTGTGTCACAAGAGTGACGTCCCTTCATGTAGCCGACCCGCCGGCAGACGAAACGGTGAAGCACTTCACTTGCAAACTACATGGACTAAAGAAAACTTGAAGAAATACATTTTAATTCCGAATTATTTGAACTCCTTGATATGGAAGGTGAAGGTACGGATATTCTCTATAATCAGTATATAGAATATGCCCCACCGTTTCATCCGCCGACTCTTGTGATGCAATGTCACAACTCGAGAATACCGTATTAATTGAAAGCGCAACTTGGATTTACGAATCGGACCAAAAAAGGTATCTTGAACAACTAGGCCCCATGTGGGACCTGTGTATCAAATTTCAGAAAGATCCATACAGTACTTCTTGAGAAATCACGATAACAAAGTTTCATGGGAAAATCCAAGATGGGCGTCTGGTGGCCATATTGGATTTTCGAATCGGATCGGAAGAAGTATTTTGCACAACTGGACCCCAAGGGGAACATATGTACCAAATTTGAGAAAGATCCCAGCAGTACTTCCTGAGGAATCACGATAAAAAAGTTGCATGGGGAAATCCAAGATGGCCGCCTGGTGACCATATTGGATTTTCGAATCGGACCAGAATATGTATCTTGTACAACTAGACGGCAAGGGGAACCTGTGTACCAAATTTGACAAAGATCCAGGAAGCAGTTCCTGAGAAATCGCAATAACAATGTTTCATGGGGAAATTCAAGATGGCCGCCAGATGGACATATTGAATTTTGGAATCGGACCAGAAAAGGTATCTTGCACAACTGGACCTCAAGGGGAACCTGTGTACCAAATTTGAGAAAGATCCATGCAGTACTTCCTGAGAAAACACGATAACAAAGTTTCATGGGGAAATCCAAGACGGCTGCCTGGTGGCCATAATGGATTTTCGAATCGGGCCAGAAAAGGTATCTTGCACAACTAGACCCCAAGGGGAACCTGTGTACCAAATTTGAGAAAGATCCATGCAGTACTTCCTGAGAAACGACGATAAATTTTCATGGGGAAATCCAACATGGCTGCCTGGTGGCCATAATGGATTTTTGAATTGGACCAGGAAAGATATCTTGCACAACTAGACCCCAAGGGGAACCTGTGTACCAAATTTGAGAAAGATCCATGCAGTAGTTCCTGAGAAATCGCGATAACAGTGTTTCATGGGGAAATCCAAGATGGCTGCCTTGTGGCTATATTGGATTTTCGAGTCGGACCAGAAAAGGTATCTTGCACAACTAGACCCCAAGGAGAACCTGTGTACCAAATTTGAGAAAGATCCATGCTGTAGTTCCTGAGAAATCGTGATAACAAGGTTTCATGGGGAAATCCAAGATGGCTGCCTGGTGGCCATATTGGATTTTCGAATCGCACCAAAAAAGGTATTTTGCACAACTAGACCCCAAGGGGAACCTGTGTATCAAATATGAGAACGGTCCATGCAGTAGTTCCTGAGAAATCGCGATAACAAGGTTTCATGGGAAATCCAAGATGGCTGCATGGTGGCCATATTGGATTTTCGAATCGGACCAAAAAAGGTATCTTGCACAACTAGACCCCAAGGGGAGCCTGTGTACCAAATTTGAGAAAGATCCATGCTGTAGTTCCTGAGAAATCGCGATAACAAGGTTTCATGGGGAAATCCAAGATGGCTGCCTGGTGGCCATATTGGATTTTCGTATCGGACCAAAAAAGGTATCTTGCACAACTAGACCCCAAGGGGAGCCTGTGTACCAAATTTGAGAAAGATCCATGCAGTAGTTTCTGAGAAATCGCGATAACAAGGTTTCATGGGGAAATCCAAGATGGCTGCCTGGTGGCCATATTGGATTTTCGAATCGGACCAGAAAAGGTATCTTGCACAACTAGACCCCAAGGGGAACCTGTGTACCAAATTTGAGAAAGATCCATGCAGTACTTCCTGAGAAATGACGATAACAGTGTTTCATGGGGAAATCCAAGATGGCTGCCTGGTGGCCATATTGGATTTTCGAATCGGACCAGAAAAGGTATCTTGCACAACTAGACCCCAAGGGGAACCTGTGTACCAAATTTGAGAAAGATCCATGCTGTAGTTCCTGAGAAATCGTGATAACAAGGTTTCATGGGGAAATCCAAGATGGCTGCTTGGTGGCCATATTGGATTTTCGAATCGCACCAAAAAAGGTATTTTTCACAACTAGACCCCAAGGGGAACCTGTGTACCAAATATGAGAACGGTCCATGCAGTAGTTCCTGAGAAATCGCGATAACAAGGTTTCATGGGGAAATCCAAGATGGCTGCATGGTGGCCATATTGGATTTTCGAATCGGACCAAAAAAGGTATCTTGCGCAACTAGACCCCAAGGGGAGCCTGTGTACCAAATTTGAGAAAGATCCATGCAGTAGTTCCTGAGAAATCGCGATAACAAGGTTTCATGGGGAAATCCAAGATGGCTGCCTGGTGGCCATATTGGATCTTCGTATCGGACCAAAAAAGGTATCTTGCACAACTAGACCCCAAGGGGAACCTGTGTACCAAATTTGAGAAAGATCCATAAAGTAGTTCCTGAGAAATCGCGATAACAAGAATTGTTTGCGGACGGACGGACTGACGAACGGACGGACGGACGACGGACCACGGACGAAAAGTGATTTGAACAGCCCACCATCTGGTGATGGTGGGCTAAAAATGTTATGCTTCCAAATCTGTAAAAAAAAAAATAGGCACAGATTTTGCTTTCATTCCTGTTATATGCAGAACGCCAAGTATTGATATTGTATTTGGTTCATACTCTTTACTTCAATCTTGAATTTGGGCTATAAACTCAGTTCATCCGCGTAACACATAGCATTGTCGGGAAGAATGTCACTCTGAATCATTTATTTTTTGTCCAGTCAACATAATAATTGGTCTCCATATATCATGTATATTGATCATATAACTTCAGCATTACACAAGTTTCAACTTTTATAGTTCTTCCAATAAATGAAACTGTGACAAATGTTTATATCGTATCTGCGCCATGATCAAATTGTATGTTGTAGATATTATATGTGTTATTGCAGAGACAAACTTTGCTATGAACATAATGAATAAATGATTTCCTGCACATTTAACATAAAAACTGGGATACATATTCCACAAATAGTCTAAATTTACAGAACTTTATCTCAGCTAATGGAAACCGTGTTCACAAATGCTGATAATCTAAAATCTGCCCTATTGCCAAATGGTATGTTGTCCAAAATGTTTAGAACTATTGCATTATGGAGATGAAAGTAGACCTAAATAATTGATTTCTCACTCATCAGTGTCAAGTGAATACTCGGAACAAAATCTAGGCTCTCTCAATGATTTGATATTTGGTCAGGGGACCTAATTCCTGTTCAAAAACATGCATTGCCTACATGTACTCAGCTATCCCATACTCAGAATTTTATATTTATTTGTAAACCATTTACTTTCTCACGGAAGAAAGCGTTGTCAATGAGATGTCATAGTTTGATAGATTTCGATGCTATAGTAACGAACTATATTGCTCAAATGCCTTTTCCGTTCAGTCATTTTGTTTATCGATATTTGCAGATTCAGACAGGGCTATTTTTGTTATTGGATTGTCCAATAACTGTAGTCTCAGGAGTCATTGTTATTGCGGTCTCAAATAGGCATGAATAATGGTGTGCTACAGTTAACATTCATTACATGATCACTTCCTTCTCTGTATACTGATATGCAATGATATATTGCTCAATTAATACATATTTATCAGCCACCCCTGGAATACTGGGCTCGGACTTCTATATACTGACACAAAGATAATATTCCAATTTTCTCCCCCCTCATTTTGCGATATATTTTGCTAAATTCTTGATGCATATTTATGCGATGCGATAAGAGAGATAGTGGAAAATGGATCGACAGTGAAAGCTGTGATTAATTGACGGAATCCATATACATCGTCAGCAAATATTAGACCGGGTAGATATATAGTTAGCACGTGGATTGCACAAAGCGTCCATGATTCTAGATACACTCTCTGTACAGTAGGTCACAACTATTGGGAACACATTTATGTTGTACCGTTGAATACAAGTTTGGTACCACGACAGAGTGTTCAACATCATTATTATTCAACGTACAGAGGTGGAAAGTTTTTTGACATTATAACAATGAATTTATCATCAGATGACAGTGATCCAAACTGTTGATACACATTACTGAGATCTAGAAGTAATCTTTGTCTGTATAATGGGAACAGCGTAGTAAAAAATGTACCTCATTCTCCACAGCATGGTCAGAACAGAACAGACACAGAGGTTGGTCCAGTGGTTTTGTGGGTTTACAGTGTCGCCCGGTCTCAATTTTAAGGTTGTGATTACTGATTCTGAGTCGACAGAAGTATTTTCTATGTTTCCAGTTTGTTGTGTGAATTAAATACGGTTCAATGGTATAGACTTATTTTAGATGGTAGTACGTTTCGAGTTTACTTGAGGGATTTTTTTTCACGCTGAATGTGAACAAATTTAGGAAAAGATTTGATAGATTTGATTCCGCCACCTCTACTAACAATCCACCAGAATGGTTGGATTCGAGGAGATGCCAAACTTCAATCTCTGAGGTGAGGACCGTTTTCTTCTGCAGCCAACAGGCTTTAGTTTGAGCAAGAAGGGTCTGGATGGATCGAAATGCATGATGCAGTAATCGAGAATGTGGTAGATTATGCAACCTGGACGTATATTTTATGAGATTTATCATAATATAATATCGTGGGAAAGGGGATAACTGCCGAGTTCAATCCAAACAGCATATTTGCCAGCATCCAAAACATATTTGCAATATTTTGTATGTACTTTTTTGGTGATTAATTTATCCAAAAAAAACAATAGATTTCACTGCCATAGAGCAGGATGGGTTTAATTATGGTATTGAAAAGTTTCATGCAAGTGGTGGTAGTTGGGGCGTGCTTAAAAAGTGGCAATTAAGACAATTGTGTCATTAGCAGTCGCTAATGGAAAATGTTACAACTGCGTTGTATGATCACATGATCCTATATGATCCAACCGATGGGATCAATGATGATATGGCATGGTTGCCCCTGTCAATAAGACAGTGGAAATCGAGCATAAATCACTGGTGTAAGCTAATATATTTTAATGATAACGCAATCAATAAGAGAACATTTAGAAGGGCGTATAACTCAGGTTAAGGTTGTAAAAATTGGTGTTCCAGAGTTGTTAGTAAACTGACAGCTTTTGAGTGCTCAGATATCGCCAATATTAATGTTTAATACGTTAAAAGATTCGTCAGTAAATTGATAGAAGAGAAATAATACGAAGAGTTTGTGTTGAAATGGAAGTTGATATAAACAGAGAAAGTTTCAAGCTGAGGGGGGGGGGGGCTATTGCAAATTTAAAACATAGTATTTTGTAGAAGTGCCTTTGATAAATTTTATTTTGAGGTGACTCCAGTACGTGTTGAAACTGGTCGTTACGAACGCATTTCCTTCCCCGAGCACATTTGTCCTGTATGTAACAATGGCACAATGGTAACAATGGCATCTAATTTCTGAGATCAGTCACAATCAAAGCGTGACTGAGGTACATCATTTTTAGATGACGACTCTATAACGAATATTATGGATTAAGAATACTGATCAGCGATACGGATTTGATATTTTGGAACATCATGATGTCTTGCCGGCATCATTGAAAACTGTTGACCGCTTCTCTTGCAGAAACAAGCCTATGTTTATGTATACTTTTGTCTTTTGAATTTGGTGCTAATACTGTTATATGGAAATGGAATAGGTCTTTGGATTATGGACGCGGATATTCTCTAATGGACGACGGCTGGATTATGAATGACGGACTAGACGCTTGTAATGTTTACGGCACATGCCCTCAAAACAAGAAGTTTTGGGAGTGTGGGCGGTGATATTAGGGTGAAGTGTCGAAATATGGGGTCTCCATACATAACCCCATGTTGTATTTTTGCATAAAGCATGGGGTTACGTTTAAAGACCCCATATTTCGACACTTCACCATAATACCACCGCCCCCCCCCCAAACTCGTGTTTTGTGGGCCTGTGGTTTATGGCGAGGTACATCACACTTTGATTGATGGTGATCTTCTGAATGCTATTTTCTCTGACAAGGAAAAAAATTCGAGCTAGTGCCAAAACCGTTCTTTTAGTATTAGAACGGTTCAGAAGTCTCATTCACTGCTGAGCCTTTTTTATGGTGATGTTTTAAGTGTACTATTCTGATTCATTATTTTTCATCAATTTATCTGTTTTAACTGTCTCTCGTAAATCTGTAAGGGTGGGATCTGTATAAACCGTATTGTATGAGGTAATGTGTATTTGTATACTGTTTATGAATGCAGGGACGGCAATAAAAATTATATATCTATTTATATATGGTTGGAATGGTAACATTTTCCGAAGAGATCTAGTAAATACTACTGCATGGGCGAGATATGTATACGCCAAATGCAGGTCCCCCCAGATTAATTATAATTAGCCGTCCATTGCTACATACAATTTCTGCAGTAGTGTTCTGTGATGACGATTTAAAGTGCTAGTTATATTGTCGTAGAGCGAACGGGAGAATAAGCCTACTTTCCATAACGATATAGGTCTGTTTATGATCTCCCGTCAAATCGAATGAAGGTGCGTATATTTCTCTACACAGTGTCGAGTACATATGGCTCATATCCAAAGCGAGAAGGATGCTTATATATATTATTGGTGCATGAGGAAATATGGGCTTTGAACTGGTTCTCTCTCAACAAATGGTACATATAGGCGTATTCATATTTGCGGGGGAGGAATTTGCATGACCGAACAAAAGTGCATGAGATTATGAAGTGACCGGAAACTCTTCTTTATAGATACTGGGTAGGGAGTAGAATGCACCTGGGCGATGTGCGACAGGAGCAATTGGGGCAATTTATTAAACGCAACATTAAAAAATGCAGTGGAAAACGATGACGGTGCATTGACAAGAAGTCATACAACCCCACAGACAAATACACTATCTGCATATTTCTAAAACATCACAGGAACCAACAGTTATCCCTGTGATGATTTGTATCCCAACCACCCTTTTATTGTATCTGTTAATTCATGAGGATATATTGAGTGACATGACCACACGGTCCCTATAGCACAGGTTTGAACGGTATTAGATACAAATATTTCAGGGCGATGATGCAGTAGCCCTATCAGGTCATCTGTTGGAAAAAGATTAACTATGTATACCCCCAGATCTTAAAAATCGGCCCAAACAAGGTCCGACGTTTAAAAGCCACAAAACTACAATCACAATGATTAGTACAGACGGCAAGCGCCGGGGCCGAAACGTCCACCAGCAAAATCGCACTGTAGACAGGCAAGAATTAAACGCACCATTAAAAGGGTGGTGAACTGACAAGAAGTCATATGCAAAGTTATTCTGAAAATGTTGTTGGGAAGGCTCTTGGTCCTGGGTAGGAGAAGGATCCACGTTGAAAGTTTTTCTGAAGATTTTATTGAAAGGTTTCAAACTGGATTTCATCTCTTTATGGTACCACCTAGTATGATTGTTTGTTAGCTGGTTTATTTTTTTGTATCTCCATGTTGTCTTTGGTTTTCTTGGTCTGTCTGACTGATTGGCATGTCAGCATTCTTTCTGGTGCTATTGATAACCCGTCATTCAATCTGCTTATTTGTCGCTCCCCCAGAGGTACTCATCCACGATACCACTGGTTGATTTACCGCACCGAGTCTTTAATTGGTACATCATTCATCAATATAGGTGAGGCCTCTCGAACCTCGTGATCATTCATCAATACGACCAATCAAAGGCCACTATCTTACTACGCTACGATGAAATTATGGAATAACACTCAGGCGCACAGAGCGCTTGCATGTTCGTGCCAAAAAACAAATTAGTCACGTGCGACGGACAGCCTAAGTGGAAAATGGTGATTGGCCACCGCAATATAAATGGGACCTGGAGACACAAGCCTCATTATATATAACGGCTAGACCCGGAGAGAATTGGCAGGGGAAATCCGTTATGCTCGCGACGATGCATCTGCTTAAACTTGTGCTTCAGCTTGTTAATGTGTCCTTCATTGGAGTCTTCACCGTATTATATTATTTCCTAATTCTTAACGTACTGTGGTGAAGGAATGAGTATTATATTTGTCTACCCATGCTCTACTGCTGCTCTAGGCTGGATATATGTATACCTATAATTAATGTACCGTTTTATATTTCATGATGAATCTGATATATAGAAAAATATTCTCAGATTAGTAGTAGTATCTGTTTTCATTCCATCTACAGCTGAATACTATAATCTGTCAAATACAATAATTATTTATTTATATTCACATACATAAAATCGTACATCGGCACATACATATACACAAGCATTAAAACAATCACATGTGGACGGGCCACGTTCGCAAATTCTCTCTGAAACTAGAAAAAGTAGCAAATAAATAAATACATAACAGACGCGAGCAGCAGTTCTTAAATAAGGAGAAACAGTAAGATATTCCGATCAATGGTCACTTCAATGGATTGGTGTAAAATGTGAAGTTTTCCAAACGATTGTCAGCAAACTTGACCATACTTGGTTAAAATAAGT
The DNA here is from genome assembly GCA_036873755.1 of Hanleya hanleyi. Classification (NCBI taxonomy): domain Eukaryota; kingdom Metazoa; phylum Mollusca; class Polyplacophora; order Lepidopleurida; family Hanleyidae; genus Hanleya; species Hanleya hanleyi. The sequence continues at coordinate 22,393 of JAVTVY010012505.1, forward strand.
TGTGACGGACACAAGTTTGTCAATATGCATAAGTTGTTCATATGAATACAGTGTAGTCACATGCTACCAGCAGTAAAACACCTAACGATAACCATACCTTAGATGTGTCTTATAAATATAACTATCTCTATTGTTTCCCACACTTATCGGCCCCTTCCCTTAACACTTGAAGTGTTAGCTATATTGTGTTTGCTCCTTAAACTCGCGATATTCACAAGTTATCAGCACGATAATACGAGTTGTAATTATCGGACCTTTAGCATGTAAAGTGTCTATCAATACGAGACACTATGGCAAGCCGTTTCAGCATTTAATCGGTTATTCCACATATGTTGAAAACTTTTGCACATATGTCAAAAAGTTTTCAACATATGTATAAAACTTTTCAACATATGTCTAAAAGTGCGAATTTATTCCACATATGTGTAAAAGTTTTATACATATGTTGAAAACTTGTTGACATGTGTGCAAAAGTTTTCAACATATGTGGAATAGTTAATTTATTTAACATATGTGTAAAACATATGTCTAAAAGATTTACACATATGTCTAAAAGTTTTCGACATATGTTGAAAAAAAGGTTTTTACACATATGTCTAAAACTTTTACACATATGTGTAAAACTTTTCAACATAAGTGAACTAGTTATTTTATTTCACATACGTGCAAAACTTTTCCACATATGTCTAAAAGTTGCGACATCTGCCGTAGGCATCGACTGCTCCCTGGTATCATTTTGGCGCCTTTTCCTCTTGCAAACAAGGGAACAATCTTTCCACAATGATAATATATTCAATAAGGTTGACCTTGAAATGGCTGTGAGAGACTTGACTTCGTGTGTTTATTTATCTGTGACCTGGTTGATTACGCCTACACCACCGTATTTCGATCCTGTGTGTCAGATGTCTTGTTAATTCAGGCTTTGTTCCTACCCCAGCCCCGCTCTCCTCTTTCGTTTGAAGTTTGCATGGACCCACCATACTCTGTACCACATATAGCTACCGCACACAGGGGCTTGTTGTTGGTCAGTTAATAATTTAGGATCTTAATTTTCATATATACTCTCCTCGTACCCATATTTATGGAGTAGAATGAGAGTATATAAGAATATTAATATCATAATTAATAACTGACCAACAACAAGCCCCTGTGCTACCGCAGTTTGTACGATCTGCGTTAGCTACAGAAGTAGGTGCGTTTACGGAAGATAGTCATGTATGGACCTTGAATCTAAGATAATGTAGTAATATTATTATTATTATAAGCTTCCGTGTCCTCACTGTAGTTCCACATGTCTCGCATAGTCGGAGAGACGAAAAACAAACCCCGAAGGGACAGCGCCATTTTGAAATGGTCGTTAGATAACAAAAATTCACGAGAGATTATACCACAGGGAGCAGTCCATTTCCTTTCCATTAACTCTCTTGGAATTTATTTAACATATGTACAAAACTTTTGCACATATGTGGAAAAACACTTTATTTGACATATGTGGAAAAGTTTTGCACATATGTATAAAACTTTTCAACATATGTGAAATAGTTCATTTATTTTACATATGTGTAAAACTTTTCCACATATGTGTACAACTTTTCAACATATGTGTAAAACTTTTGCACATATGTCTAAAAACTGTTTTTACACATATGTCTAAAAACTGTTTTTACACATATGTGGAATTCTTTTGTACATATGTGCAAAAGTTTTCAACATATGTGAAATAACCGATTAAATACTAAAACGGCTTGCCATAAGACACTGCACACTGTAGCTTAGCAATAGTTTTTCTACATGGAACATGTGGAATAACGTCTCAAAAATTTATAAATTCGTGGAAAATTATATTGATAAACAAGACATAATAGGACTAGTTTACAATAGTGGGATCACGCGCACTTGCGTGTAATTGCAAAGCCATCGTGTCAGTTGGTCAATTCGGTTGCTATGTAAACACATTGCATGAGTGTCTACATATGCAATGCAACGGATCAACAACCAAATTGTAGTAAGTTCATGTCTGTTCGATAATAGGAAAAAAAATCTTTACTAATTTTTATCATTAACTATTTTAATTATATCTTATTTCAAGAAGGAAAGTGGGAAATTCCTTATCAAGTGCAGCCCTTTGGTTTGAATATGTTGGATCTATTCTCTAATGCCGTGCATGTATATGGTGGTAACCACTGAGCAATCCAAAATCCATGAACTGATCTACTGGTCAAACACTCTACAATTCACATGTACCTTCACGTGTGATACTACTTCTTCGTCCTTTTCTATGTCTTCAGAGAAAACACGCAGATAATGCGATAGCCTCTGTGTTCTCTAAAGTGAAATAACAGTACAGATCAAGGTATATTTTCAGACAAATGATTATTTATAAAGGGGTGAAGATATAGGGGGTGTGGTGGAAATTTACTGGATATTGGCACTTCAGTTAGATATGTTCTATATGGCACGGAGGAGAAGCGTAATACAAATACGAGATCGTCGAAAACGGCGGACCTTAGACAGGAGAAATGACTCACAAACTGAAATCAACAAAACGTTCTTCGCGCACTGGTCCTGAATAGGGATGTCATTTAACCCTACCTGACCTGGGCCACATGATGCCCCCCCCACCGATCTTTCCCTATTTCCGGAACGCCAAAAAAAATGAAAGTTGACCCCCCTCCCACGACTTTTTATTTTATCTTATTGAGGTCATTTTGAGTCTATTTGCATAACCCCCAATTGGACAAAATCTATTTTATTTCACATCAAACATTTATTTACTAATTTATCATGCAGTTTTTGCACAGAAAACACATAAGTAAAAAAATTCGACAAATCTAACCGAAAAGCTACCAAAAAGTGACTGTTTTGAAGAAGACGTCACTGTGACGTCATTAAAGCGGCCATCTTGGATTTTTTACATTTTCTGGTAGAGGTTGACCCAAGGGGGTAGCGTGGTAAGTTTCAGCTCAAGGGATAAGACAAATATCAAAAAATTATTCAGACGTCCAAATTCATTATGGTCATTACTGTTTTTCAGATGAAATTTTGCCAAAAGAATTGGTTATCTTTCAAATAAAGTAGGGATACAAAATCCTTTTCTGAGACCAAATATCTTATTTCAATAGCTTAGCTTTCCTGAATTCGTCACGCCAAGTCACCTTGCCATGTCAACACGACATGGAATGACATTTTGGGACAAAGTTTTAGCAGACAGCTTTCACCCGTCGATGAGTAACGCATAACTCATTGTGTAATAATAACCCGAAGTTATCTAATCAGAATGTGATATATATATATATGTGAGTCCATATTCTGACTGATCGTCTGTCCTCCAGAGTACACGAGAACTATAGCAGTGTGGTTTTTTTAAATAGAAGATTAATGAATATATGTTATTTCTTTGTTTCATTAGGACATGGGTGGTCTACCCGTTCAAAACATTCATAATTTGAGTCCGTTTATTTAGGCACCTTGCAGATCTAAATCATCAACATATCCTAGCGTTCTGCAGGTTGAGCGGAATTACACGTCGTCTCAAAACAATCTGGTACACAACTAAAGAGCCATATACTTGTTTCAGGAATATTGACCAGTGGTGTAGGAAGCGGGGGACAGACGCGTGCTACTCCCCCCCCCTTCCCTACTTTCAAATGGTGGGACAACATTCTTTGTGTTGTGTCACCCACCCCCATTTTTGTCCCCCGCCGCAACGCGGCCGGGGACTTTAAAATGGTTCTTGCTTCTTTGTGTCCGTGGATGTCCGTGTGTCCGTCCATGTCTGTTCGAAGCGATAACTTCCTAACGCTTTGTTGGATTCTTCCGAAATTCGGAATATGCATTCCTTGCGACAAGACGCCATTCAGTGTTGCATTTCAGCAACATCTGCCTGAAGGTGGCGCCACTGGGTTCCTTCTTTGTTTCTGTGGATGTCCGTGTGTCCGTCCATGTCTGTTCGAAGCGATAACTTCCTAACGCTTTGTTGGATTCTTCCGAAATTCGGAATATGCATTCCTTGCGACAAGACGCCATTCAATGTTGCATTTCAGCAACATCTGCCTGAAGGTGGCGCCACTGGGTTCCTTCTTTGTTTCTGTGGATGTCCGTGTACATTCGTGCATGTGTGTTCGAAGCGATAACTCCCTAATTCTTCGTCGGATTGTTTTGAAATTCGGCATATGCATTCCTTGTGACAAGACGCCATTCGGTGTTACATTTCGACAACATTTGTCCCCCGCCGCAACGCGGCCGGGGACTTTAAAATGGTTATTGCTTCTTTGTGTCCGTGGATGTCCGTGTGTCCGTCCATGTCTGTTCGAAGCGATAACTTCCTAACGCTCTGTTGGATTCTTCCGAAATTCGGAATATGCATTCCTTGCGACAAGACGCCATTCAGTATTGCATTTCAGCAACATCTGCCTGAAGGTGGCGCCACTGGGTTCCTTCTTTGTTTCTGTGGATGTCCGTGTACATCCGTGCATGTGTGTTCGAAGCGATAACTCCCTAATTCTTCGTCGGATTGTTCTGAAATTCGGTATATGCATTCCTTGTGACAAGACGCCATTCGGTGTTACATTTCGACAACATCTGCCTGAAGGTGGCGCCATTGGGTTGCTTTTTTGTGTCTGTGGATGTCCGTGTATGTCCGTGCATGTGTGTTTGAGGCGATAACTCCCTAATTCTTCGTTGGATTGTTCTGGAATTCGGCAAATGCATTCCTTGTGACAAGATGCCATTCGGTGTTGCATTTCGACAACATCTGCCAGAAGGTGGCACTACTGGGTTGCTTCTTTGTGTCTGTTGATGTCTGTGTACGTCCGTGCATGTCTGTTCGAATTTTTCGCAATCGATAACTTCCTAACACTTAGTTGCATCATTCCGATTACAAGGCCTGACACATATGACATCAATGATTAAGAATACGTCCATCCTTGCAACAAGACGTCAGTCGGTATTGTATTCCAGCAACATTTGCCTGTAGGTGGCGAGACACTGAGTTTCGCGGAGATCATCTCCCAAATCGTTAGCACTGTACATGTACCATGATACAGGACCAGAAGGACAAAAATTGCACCAGGTTGCTTATGGCTGACAACAGGGTGGATTTATTCCTAACAGCTGATCTCAGTTCAAAAGCTGTGCCCACACATTGATTTTTGTCCCCCGCCGCGACGCGGCCGGGGACTTTAAAATGGTTCTTGCTTCTTTGTGTCCGTGGATGTCCGTGTGTCCGTCCATGTCTGTTCGAAGCGATAACTTCCTAACGCTTTGTTGGATTCTTCCGAAATTCGGAATATGCATTCCTTGCGGCAAGACGCCAGTCCGTATTGCATTTCAGCAACATCTGCCTGTAGGTGGCGCCGCTAGTTCTTGCTTCTTTGCGTATGTGGATGTCCGTGTACGTCCGTGCATGTCTGTTCGAAGCGATAACTTTCTAACGCTTAGTTGGATTCTTCCGAAATTCGGCATACGCATTCCTTGCGACAAGACACCAGTCCGTATTGCATTTCAGCAACATCTGCTTGAAGGTGGCGCCACTAGTTCTTGCTTCTTCGTATCCGTGAATGTCCGTGTACGTCTGTTCGAAGTGATAACTTCCTAATGCTTTGTTGGATTCTTCCGAAATTCGGAATATGCATACCTTGCGACAAGATGTCAGTCTGTATTACATCTCAGCAACATCTGCCTGACGGTGGCGTCACTGGTTCTTACTTCTTTGTGTCCGTGGATGTCCGTGTGTCCGTCCATGTCTGTTCGAAGCGATAACTTTCTAACGCTTAGTTGGATTCTTCCGAAATTCGGCATACGCATTCCTTGCGACAAGACACCAGTCCGTATTGCATTTCAGCAACATCTGCTTGAAGGTGGCGCCACTAGTTCTTGCTTCTTCGTATCCGTGAATGTCCGTGTACGTCTGTTCGAAGTGATAACTTCCTAATGCTTTGTTGGATTCTTCCGAAATTCGGAATATGCATACCTTGCGACAAGATGCCAGTCTGTATTACATCTCAGCAACATCTGCCTGACGGTGGCGTCACTGGTTCTTACTTCTTTGTGTCCGTGGATGTTCGTGTACGTCCGTGCATGTCTGTTCGAAGCGATAACTTTCTAACGCTTTGTTGGATTCTTCCGAAATTCAGCATTCGCATTCCTTGCGACAAGAGGCCAGTCCGTATTGCATTTCAGCAACATCTGCCTGAAGGTGGCGCCACTAGTTCTTGCTTCTTTGCATCCGTGGATGTCCGTGTACGTCCGTGCATGTCTGTTCGAAGCGATAATTTCCTAAAGTTTTGTTGGATTCTTCCAAAATTAGAATGTACGCATTCCTTGTGACAAGACGCCAGTCCGTATTACATTTCAGCAACATCTGCCTGAAGGTAGCGCCACTGGTTCTTGCTTCTTTGAGTCCGTGGATGTTCGTGTACGTCCGTGCATGTCTGTTCGAAGCGATAACTTCCTAACGCTCTGTTGGATTCTTCCGAAATTCAGCATTCGCATTCCTTGCGACAAGAGGTCAGTCCGTATTGCATTTCACCAACATCGGCCTGAAGGTGGCGCCACTGGGTCAAAATAGATTTTTTTTCCGTGTACATCTGTTCGAAGCGATAACTTCCTAATGCTGTGTTGGGTTATTCCGAAATTCGGAATACGCATTCCTTGCAACAGGACGCCAGTCCGTATTGCATTTCAGCAACATCTGCCTGAAGGTGGCACCACTGAGTTTCTCTTCTTCTTGTCCGTTCCAGTCAAAATGGGCCTTCAATTTTGCTATATGAAATCATTCTATTCCACATCATATGATTTACCCTAAAGCTTTTGCATGAACCATATTTTATTTCAGAAGTATAATGTGAAATAACTGGCGGGGAAATCCCCGCAGTACTGAATCCCTGATTTTTGAATTTCGTGTCATCTTAAACGAAGGACAACATTTCCTTCAATTTTGCTAACAAATAATTGTATTGCACATCATAGGATTTACCCTGAAGCTTCTGCACCAATCATTTGTCTACACACGTATATTACTATATTAATTACAACTGTGTTCCTAATGTTTGGGTGCACACTGAGCATATGATCAATTTCCTGAATTGAACTGAATTCAACCTTGCTGGTCTACAGACTGACAGATGATGGCATGCAGTTGTCAGTGCAGTTGTTCATGTACAGGGAGCTTTCTATGAATGAGTTGCAACCCCAAAAGGCTTAAAATTGATCAGGCACAGACCCATGTTTTTACCCCTCGGCCATTTTTGGCCATGGGGTATTGTCATCATCTTGTACGTCCGTCTGTCCGTACGTCCGTTCGTGAGCGAGATAGCCGGAAAACTGTTTCGCTGATGAATTCCAAATTTGGTATGCTTATTTGCCTAGTCAAGGACCAGAAGCCTATAGAATTGGGACCTGATTGGTACCTTAGCAGCCATCTTTAATTTCATGCAGAATGGATAATGATCCATATCTCGGAAACCATTCAACTGTTCAATACGAAATTTCATCGATACATCAAGCAACTTTCAACGAATTACCAAACAGGCTTTTCTGATTAGCTGGGAACCCTGGATGCCATCTTTAATTCATGCGAAATCGATAATGATAGCATACATATCTCGGTTACCATTCAATTGTTTTATATGAAGGTAGGTATGTATCATCAATACATCCAGATACTTTGAATCGGGACCTGATTGACTGAAAACCTTTGGTGGCCATCTTTAATTTAGGCAAAATCATTAATGATCTATCTCTGATTCCGTTGGAGTGCTCAGTGGAAAATTTGGTATACATCATTGATGCGTCAAGAGACTTACGATGAATGACAGATCTGGTTTCTCTGATTGGGCGGAAATCTTGGCGGCCATCTTTAATTTATTCAGAATCTTTAATGATGTTTATCTCTGATACCATTCAAATGTTCTATACGAAACTTGATTTACAGCATCGATGTATGAAGAGACTTGCATTAATGAATAACCACATTAGTTCCTCTGAGTGACGGGAAGGATGGGCAACCATCTTTAATTTATGTAAAATCATTAATGATCTCTATCTCTGACACTGTTCAAATGCTCAATGTAAAATTTGGTATACATTATCGATGCATCATCTCGGTTACTTCTACACGATGTGCCTAGGATACAGTACTATACTATACACAATTTTTTGTAATTCAGCATCGCAGAAAACCACCATCGATTGCGTTTTCAATGGTAAAAGGGTTAGGAAAGAACTAAAAATATACTTCAATGCAGAGTGATTTTGATTGACGCCAGAAATCGCTCAGAACGCTTCTTCGGCGATCTAGACCCCAGGAGCATCTGGGGCCTGGGCGGCCCCTGGATCCTCACCTAAAGTGCAATGATAGTGGCCGTACCACTTTGAATTTGCTTCCGACGCCCCTGTATTAACAGACAGTGTCAACATACTGTTCCAGCTGTCTCCCGTTCAGTGATTGGTCATTCGACCCCGCCATTTTAAACTAATATGAGCATTTTCATTGGATCACTATTAGATAAGACCCACCCCAATCTTCATACACAACCACGTGACTGTCTCAGTTGACTGATGACATAGCGCGGCCTCGTTTTTGATTTCAAAATCTGCCGTCTAACTGGGAAAATGTTGTTGTTGCTGCATCAGCCGATCATTAGCCCCTGTAGAAGATACTATAGGCTAATACATGTAGGCTACCATGCCATGAGATGATGCTTGGGATTGCATTTCGCTCACTTGCACCTACAGGTGGCGACAACTGGTGGCAATTTAAAATTTGGTTTCCGGGCAACAGGTTGATGCCTTCAGCTTCTCGTCAAATTTGGTTTGCATATAATGCCTTGAGATGTCACTTGGGGATGCTTCTCGGTGCTTCACTGCATGGAAACTATATCACAGAAGCAATCAACTTTCAGTCAATCGTTCTGAGTTGATCTTAAAACTTGGGAAGGCAGAAAGACCCTTCCACATCCAACGCCTATGAAGCAGCAGTTGCCTCCCTCATGTATATCCCCTAAGACCAACAATGCTAAAAAATATTGCTGCCATTTCGGCGGGGGACCTAGCATCCTCTGGCTGCTTGTTGTCATGAAAGCTGCTGGAGGAATGAAAATATAGTCAACCCCAAGCATTTTGTGATTTTAATTAAATCAACTGTTGTGGATTAAAGAAAACAAAATCTTTTTATAGCTTCCTGGAGATGTTGGAATGCCAAGTTATGGTGAAGAATCTTACCTCAAACAAGTGCTCAAAATACGCTAATCGCGGGAAATGAAGGCTAGAATTTCAAAATTTGTATGTTTTAAGTGGCGAATTAATGAACCAATTAAATATTTTGCCGTAGCTGCAAAGCGTTTATTCTCACACAACTCCAAAAAGCGATGCTTCCACACTTTAAAACAATTTACATAGTCGGACAAAATATGTCAAACAGAGAATACTGTCTGTAAGGAACCCAACATGATATATATGGTGCACATTAGGTCGAGCAAATGCAATCAATACGAACATAAAGTCAAATAGCAAAAGTCCACAGGCAGTGACTGAGTATACATAAGTCCAACATGATATTAGGTCGAGCAAATGCAATCAATACGAACATAAACTCAAAAAGCAATAGTCCATATAGGCAGTGACTGAGTCCAACATGACCAAGTATCCAGCGTGAACGTAAACTGTCGACGGTTGCGCCTCCTGCTGCTCCAAAGCTATTGAGAGATGAAGCTGACCACAGGTTGACACGTTACCTGACGATTATGTGTTCTATTCTACATGAAGAACAAAATTTCTATTGTCTGTGCTGTTCACTTCAGACACGTTTATACTTCCTCGTGGCTGTTACACCAGCGCCAGTAAGTGTCTGAAACGAAAGTAACAATGAATGAACAACTAATAAACACATATTATACGTATTTTAGCTAAGACTCGAATGGAAACGGATATCAAACAATTGATGCAATAATTTTATTCAGGTACACTAGCCCAGCCATGTAACGCTTTATGCTGTTCTCAAATAATAAAGGCGTAATGCCCTTACGCATTTTATTTCCTCTTTCTCAAGAGCATATAACGTAAAACATGAATTTTCTGATGCAAAAAAAAATCATACGAAAACATTTTTGTTACACAATAAGGTGTTTTATTTGTTTAATGACACGGTAGAGTGGTTCTCATTCTCTCTTCTGTGTCAATTCAACAGTATATTGTAATATGCCACAACGAAGGGAACAAAGAGAAAAAGTGCTGCTAACTTTGTGGCCTTCAAGGGCCTGTGCAATATCCTTTGGTACCCTGATTTCAAGCTAAGCAATTCTTAGTTCTATCTAAACCAAAGACTGAAAACGATAGGGTCCCAAACCTATAATAAAACAGACATAAATTTGATTTCATTTCTGTTATATACAAGCAGATATTGATATTGTATTTGGCTCCAGATCTTTAATTCTCTGAAATCAATCTTGAATTTGGGCTTAGTTCAATACGGATTTGATATGTTTGGAAAATCATGATGTCTTGCCGGCATCATTGAAAACTGTTGACCGCTTCTCTCTTGCAGGAAACAAGCCTATGTTTATGTATACTATGATTGTTTTTTTGAATTTGGTGATAATACTGTTATATGGAATATGGAATAGGTCTTTGGATTATGGACGCGGATATTCTCTAATGGACGAACGGCTGAATTATGAATGACGGACTAGACGCTTGTAATCTATGTATCACATAGCATTGACGGGCAGAATGTCGCTCTGAATCATTTAATTCTTGCCTATAGTCAACATAATTTTCCGTCTACATATATCATGTATATTCAGCATTTTACTTCAGTATCACACTTTTATAGTTCTTCCAAAAAATTGAAACTGCGACAATGTGTATATCCTACATGTATCTGTGTCATGGTCAAATTGAGACAAACTTTGCTATAAATAATTGATGTCTTGCCCATTTAACATTAAAAGTGGGCAACATATTCCAAAAATAGTCTAGTTATACAGAACTTTAGCCAAACAAATGAAAACAGTGTTTTAAAATGTTGATAATCTAAATCTGCTCTTTTGCCAAATTTTATTTTGTCGAAATGTCTACACGTATTAATTCTGGAGATGAAAGTGAACCTTAAAATTGATTTCTCACTCAATCACTGACAATTGAATACTCATAACAAAATCTAGTCTCGCTCAATGATCTGATTTTGATAATCCCTGTTCAAAAACATGCTTTCCCTAAAGAAGCTCTACTATCCCTTACTCAGACAGAATTTCTATTTTTTTGTAAACCAATTAATTTTTAATAAGCGGTGTGTCGATGAGATGCCTTAGTTTGACAGATCACGATGATATAGTAAAGCCTTATACTGCTCGAAGACTTTTTTCGTCCAGTCATTTTGTTTATCAATAGTTTGTATCATTTATTAAAGACAGGACCATTTTGTTGATTGGAATGGATCGAGGCTCAGATTGTCATGAATGATGTTGTGCTACAGTTAACATTCATGGCATGATGACTTTCTTCTTCGTATACTGATATGCGCTGATATATAGCGCAATTAATACATATTTAACATCAGTCACCCCTGGAATACTGCGCTCGGACTTCTATATGATGATACAAAGATAGTATTACAATTTTCTCTCACATTTTGCGGTATATTTTGCTGAATTCTTGATGCATATTTATGCGATGCGATAACAGCGATAGCGGAAAAGGGATCGCCAGTGTAGGCAGTGATTAATTGATGGAATGCATACATCGTCAGCAAATATTAGACCGGATATATATGGTTAGCACATGGATTACACAAATCATCCACTGATTCAATACACTTTCATTACAGTAGGTCACAGCCATAGGGAACACATCATAAAAGTTGCGATCGAATAGTATCCAGTTATAGTATATTCAGCGTAAACTGCATTCAACGGTGACAGATACATTTGTAATTGGTTGAGGATGAGGGGTGGTATTGAGAGGTGATAATGAGAGGTGGTATTGAGAGGTGATAATGAGGGGTGGTATTGAGAGGTGATGATGAGAGGTGGTATTGAGAGGTGATAATGAGAGGTGGTATTGTTCTTCGATGGTCTGTAACCTCATTCAGAGAGTAAAATGCAGGCTATAGGTATTACATTATATAAATATCCTTCGACCATGCTATAAAGCCAGTAGGACATCACGATGTTTTTGTCGTCAGTTTGTATCAATGATGTGGCGTATTATTTCATCCAACTGAAGTTCCCAGCCGTTTTCTAGAATAGCGTATATCCCGGCCATGCTTGGATTTTATCTGTTCATTCAAACTGCCCCAACCCCTGTTTGAAAAGTGGGATCGAGCAAACACCGTGGAACGTTGCTTGGATGATCATAGGCTACGATAGCATTCACATGTACCATCAGCGTGTAATAGCTTTGACGAATCCAAAATGGGAGCACTTGATAGCAATGTCGGCGAACTTGTTTGCGCAATATTGTATAACACTGATTCAAACATCTTCACAAATACTGCGCGGCGAGACGTGTACATGTTATATATGGGTCCTTCTAGATCCGTATGTTTGAAAATACAATGACCGAAATCCATACTTATGATGTCTGACATTCGCAAAACAGTCAAAAACAGATTTTTGGCATGTGTGATTCCCCCATACTCCCTGTTTCGCTGTGATATCAAAGTCATTAAGAACACAATGATATGAATGTCAAACAGGTGAATTATGGTTTTCATTTGACTACTTATCATGGCTTACTCTTTTCTCTATTATATAACAGCGACTATAGAGTTAAGCTTCAACGTCATTGTTTTGAAGACCTCGCGGAGAGCTTTCCCAGCGGAAAACAGCGGTTTGAATATTCCTGATACTTCAGCGAATTTATAATTATCTCGGATTCAGACAATTTGAATAGTAAACATGCTTACTGCAATCATTTCATCTCCGGTAACTGTTCTCACATTCCTGGACTGGAAGCCGTCGCCAGTTTGATTCTCAATAGACTTATTGCCTTCCATGGAAATTACTACCTGTATTTAAAAGAAAATACAATATTATTATGAAAATTCAATACTATTAAGGTGGCTCTCTGGTTACACGAATGACTGTTCTGCGCAACCTCTTGCGCATAGCAATTACCTCCCTTGTTATCGTACTCTTGTGATCGAATGGATAGAATAAGATACTTTGACATGCAGCGTTTACGTTTCAGCTGCTCGTTTTGTAAGCAATTGATACATTATCCCTTGTGACGTCATGACGTCGAATGGCAAAATCATTGTTGGCGTGGCATTTGTCGACGTCATGACGTTGCATTGTTGGGACTTCATGCAAAATGGCGGGGAAAAGTGTGGGAGTTGGTAGATTCAGAGCCCCATTCATGCCCTTTTTTGGATGGCGACCTACCTTAAATTTGAGCTATTCAAAAACTACATGTTTCAAGGAATACATATTAAAAAAAATGAGAAAATTGACATGACTTTTGAATATTCTGAAAACAATTATGTTTCAAGTATTGGGTGTTTTACATAGTATTCACATTGTACCAATTTGCCACAGGTACACGTTATACAAGCTGAAAATAAGAAAAAAGTAATACGCTATGCCCCAATTTTCATATCATTTTCTGATATAGGATGAACTTCCCGAGCTATAAAAAAAATATGAGAAAAATGACATAACTTTGCACCGAAACCAGGGAGCCACCTTAAAGGAGAAGAAAACATATGACTAATGTATACACTGAATGAAAGATCTATCTCCCCCTTATCCAAAAATGTAAGCAAATATTTTTTGCGATTATTTCTACTCGATTAAATCGGCGTTCAACCTGCGCATCATTGTCTCTCAAGCGTGCCGCCATTCAGGCTAGGATCGTCTAAGCGTGTGACGTCACCGGGGCCTCGCAATCTCGAAACCAGAGCTATCCGGTCCTGTCCTCCCTACTAGGAGCGGCCAATTTTCCAGCGGAGAGCGACCCCTGGTGGCGAGGTTGCGGGGCCTCGCCGCTCTCCAGCGGGGAAGGTGAAAATATAATGACATTGCATGGAGATACATCACAAACCAAGCCTTTCTTACATTGGAATGATTACAATTTGACAGGAATAGGAACCGCACATCGTGATATGACTGAAATAGTGTTGAAAGACTGATAAACTCACTCCAATTTATTGCAGCAGCCTCATTGTGCAAAAGTTCTTCGCTGATGAGTTTGGAGTAAAATCTACCGACCGACGTCATGCACCCACTGTTTCAGTACATCTGATGAAATGTCACGGTCTTTGGAAGGTATTTATTCCCAGTTCTGTTAGAACAGCCACACGCCACACACTGCGGCATGATGCCCGTGTATTTGCGGAAGATTGGCACACTACCTCTATCAAATTATAACGGTATACAAAATAGACAGCAGTCCCGCGAGTTTCTCTTACTAATAACGTATATGGAAGGCCAAATGTCCAAATAATCAGAAACTCACAGTTATTGAATCGAAAACCTAAGTTTTCAAACAGAAAACTTAAGTTATCAAACATAAAACCATGGTTTTCGAATCGAAAACTTAGGTTTACGGTCGAAAACCTAGGTTATCTACCACACAACCCCGAGTTTCTCTTTCCTTAACTTCGAGTTTCTATTTCTCAACACCCAAAATCACAGTTGTGACTAGAAAACTTAAGTTATCGAACCGAAAACCTAGGTTTTCGAATTGATAACTTAAGTTTACGGTCGAAAACCTAAGCTATCTAGCAGACAACCCCGAGTTTCTCTTTTATTGGACACTTTCTAATCGATAACCTAGGTTTTCGAATTGATGGTTGTCGTGAAGAGAAACTCGACTTTCTAACTTAGAGTTTCGATTTCCGGGTACTTTGGGTTTGGCGCCTTTTCCGATTGTTGACTAATCAGAAATGCAGAGAGAACCACGTGGCGAAATTAATTATACGGAATCAAACTGCTCACACAGAAATAACATTCACCGTATGCCTGTAGTAATCGCTGTTGACCCAGAGACAGCTTGTGTGTCACCGAAGTATTTGCCAAAGTAGCTATCTACATATCACTGAATGTGCTTTGCTGGTGTGAATTACATTGACCTGTCTTATGTCGGTCAGTCAGCATGACCGGATAGCTGAATTTCAACTAGATTATTTCCCCCAATTCAGTCTGCAGCATATATATATATAGCTATTAGACTGATTAACGGACTAGTTCTGAGTATCAATACCCAGTCTTTGATAATGCTAACTAGGCTCGGACATACAGGATAGTTTAGTCTACATTGAATAAATAATCTCAGTTATCATTTTGTTGAATACATGTTGATTTTGTGGTTCTGTCTGGCGTTTTAACCAGTCAGCATGCGGGAAAGGGCGCGAAACCCATAGTACCCGGATGTCGAAACTCGAAGTTAGTTAGTCGAGTTTCACTTTACGACAATCGCAAATTCGAAAACCTAAGTTATCGATTGATAACTTAAGTTTTCTACACGAATGTCCAAAAATAAAAGAGAAACTCGAAATTGAAAGAGAAAGTCGGGGTTGTCTGCTGGATAACCTAGGTTTTCGACCGTAAACTTAAGTTATCAATTCGAAAACCTAGGTTTTCGGTTTGATAACTTAAGTTTTCTAGTGACAACTGTGATTTTCGGTGTTGAGAAATAGAAACTCGAGGTTAGGAAAAGAGAAACTCGGGATTATGTGGTAGATAACCTAGGTTTTCGACCGTAAACTTAAGTTTTCGTTTCGAAAACCATGGTTTTCTCTTTGATAACTTAAGTTTTCTGTTTGAAAACTTAGGTTTTCGATTCAGTAACTGTGAGTTTCTGATTATTTGGACATTTGGCCTTCCATAAACGTACAGGGCGAAAGTGAGCATGAGCCCGGCTGACGTCACGAAGCGATGCGCACAATATGTTTTCGGCATTTCTGATTGGTTAAAATAGACGCAAGCCCTTGTAATGGCGGCACTTATGAATCTGTCCAGTTTGATGTTTCGATATGAATAGATCGGCGGTAAAAAAACTCAAAAAATATTCGCTTACATTTTTGGATAAGGGGGAGATAGATCTTTCGTTCAGTGTATACATTAGTCATATGTTTTCTTCTCCTTTAACCTGTTCATTTGCGTTTTACATTTATGTGGATACTCTTTCAGATGTAATAATGAGAAAGTCACCTTTACAGGTCTCCCGTCTAGCGTTGTGGTCTGGAATTCTTCTCCAATTTTGTACTTCATTTCCTTCTCTCCTAAGGGGGTGGATGTTTTTATAATCCATTGGTCACCATCTTGCATTATCTCGTGGGTGAGTTCTGATTGGTCGCTCAACGCGGTCTTCGCTTTGGCAATCATCTCAGCACTGACCCCTGTTGGGCAAATAAAATAAAATTTTATTTTATTAGTATACCTCATACCAAAATTGTCCGTCCTGGCCGGTTGTAACTCATATGATATTCTGTAATATTCGATATTAAATGTATCATCCCAAGAAACAATACTCTCTGCAATAGCCATAGATCTTTTTTACGATCTGCTCGTCGATGAAATATCACACGAACTCGAAGCAATAGGAAACGAATGCGATGCAATGTTATACATTAATATATTCATTAGAGTGTCTGCCTATATAAACTGTAATTAGATAAATCTGCATATACCCCGGTCACGTGGGTGTATATTGCCCGCTGAAACTGCATATTCCACCCGCCATGGAATATACACCAAGGGGAGATAATTACGGGAGAGGTCGCCTCGTTCTCACGCTCGCACTTAGACTGGATGTGTCTCTATTTCATATGTACTATTTAATAATAATAAAATAATCTTTAGTAAATATATACGTTTGATAAGTAAAAAAAAAAAATTAAAAACATATTTTTGAAATAGAGACTGGACGATTTTATGGGTTTCGTCGTGTAAAGATTCCATCTGGAGGCGTGGTTAGTCTGGACGATTGACATGTTTTTACCTTCGGTCGTAATATTTGTATCAATTTCATTCTAACGCCATACTGTGACGTCTCGGCAGTAACGTCATTCCCATTGTTGAGGTCATGATAGTAACGTCATTCTCATTGCTGACGTCACATGAACGCATTGCTTCCAGCGTGCGTATTTGAACAGACCAATCAAATCCTTTGAGTTGGGGGCGGGGTCAAAATACGGAGTTTTCATAGTTGACAAAAAATGCACAGTATATTGTGCATTTTTTATTGCAAAGTTAGCTCCCTTGTGACGTTCCGTCCAGTCCCTGTTTCAAGCATTTCTTAATAGACAGTTACTTCCTTTTGTTTCCCCTTTAAAATACATTATGAAACAGAGGCTGGGTCCAGTCTAGCTCGCACTGCAAACAGCAGATCACGGAGCAGTTCGTCGAGCTGATTTTAGCTGCGGAATACAGCAGAAATAAACTCCCCCTTCTTCTAATTGTAAGTAGAATCGTACCCAAGAACATTATCGAAGTAACTAGCAACCGTCATCGAACAACTTATACGTGCGTTGCGAGATTTACACGATAGTAGCGAAGTTCCGAATGAGTGGAATTTCGTGCATGATAAATTATGTTGCAGGCGATTGCTCACCGAAAACAACCAATTTAGCGACTGCGCCCTTGCAAAATAAAACATCCAACAATATTTTGCTTGAGGGATAATAGATTAGAACAGACTTAAGTTGATAAATATGATAATGAAATTATTGCCTTGCACATCCTCGGGGCAACAAAACTGCATATTCCCCGTTCAAAACAAGTCAATATTTTCAGAATAACTGACATTCAAGGTGGTTGGCATGATATTATATTGACCAAGGAAAATTAATAATCACTGTTTTTTCTTGTGTTATGATATTGTACTTTGGCTCTCCTTTTGTTTCTCAATTGCACTTCACTTTGCTACATTGTGAGGATATACAGTGTAGCAGTTAATTTTCTTCAGTGTGGCACTGTGATGGGCAGTAACTTTTAACATGCTTATTCTAGAAAAAAGACACCATTCTGCACTGAAAGTTGGCAGTTGGACGGCCTATGAGCTCCTTCCATTTAGAAAATTTAAAAACTTAAGGAGGCAATCAGGGATGAAATTTGTGGAGTTAGCAAGGGAGACAGAGATGATATTTGATAGGCTGTACAAGTAGAGAGGGGATGTGACCAGCTGAGGGAAGTTATTCTTACGGAAAAATTTAAGAACCACATTCCCTTTGATATTAAAGGTTATACAAAATGATCTCAAAATCTGCTACTTTTTTGTGCTAAATTGTTGTAGAGGTGATTATATACACTTGTTTTACATTTTTGTATGTTTTCAAACTGCCCAAGGTTGGAGATAGCAGCAGTAAAGTGCGACAATTTCACGCCCCTTTCAAAACGGCGAAAGCTGTGATCGCTTGACCTGTGACGTCACAACCTGGTTACGATCTCGGTCAAATGCCTGTTGTGACGTCAAAATGTCAGCGACATCACGCTAGAACTCCTACAGTTGGGTGAATATTTCGTAACAACGCCCGACGTCATAGACTATGACGTTTACGGCGCAATCGTAATCAGGTTGTGACGTCATGCACAGGAGGTCATGGCTCCAATACGTTTTCTCCCACATGTGTGCTATTCGTGTCCTAAAACCCACTTCGACGACATTATTCAAGAAAAAAAATACTAATTTGTTGTTTGGAACACTACCGGGTATGTTTTAATGCAAAGTAGTATAGAGTCATTTGGTATAACCTTTAAGAATCATCTTGATGAACATGAGTTAGTCGAGTTGATAGGGCAGCAGTCATCTCTGATGACTACGAATTAACCAATAATAAAAATGATAAATTCCAGTATATTATGGGGAAAAGTAGGAAGGTGAAAAATGTTTCATAATTTTTTGCTTTATTTTGTATTTATTCATAACTTTTATCGCGAATGTTCAGCTCAGGTTATAGTGCAAAAACCTTACAGACAAACTCCATTTGTTAATCATCACGTCTAACACGTAGGAATGGAATATTTGCTTAGTGATTCACAGAGGTGCTAACATAAATATACAGGCTTTAGTGGAGAATTGTGTTTACATGTTTATATCCTGATCTAGCCGTTTTCAGAATCAACATTCTACTTGTGTTTCACTGAGGAAAGCAGTGCAGTGAAGGATTATAGAAGGGCTGTTCCTAGTCTTTCCTGGGCATCAACCTGTTTCATCTACATCTGGATACCACGAAGTAAAAATTGCTCCAGACTTCAAGGTATCATTTATATGATTGCGCTATGACACTCTCAGGGCGCATTATTCATGTGAGGTCATATCAGCCTATCATAACGATGTTGTCACGAAGTGCATGCGCCGGAGTCTGCAGCAAATACAGGTCTCGGAAAAGACACCCACTAAGCAACCGTGGTCTATCTATAGCGAAATTTCGCACCGATAATCAAAAGACCCGTTCCGTATAACACTAGAACAAGAACTTACATAAAGGCAAGCTGTAACATTTGTAAGAGGGAGGCGGTCAACACTTTTCAATGATGCCAAAGACACAATGGTATTCCTGTAGTCAAATCTGTAACACATGCGAGTGTGTATCTAAATAAATTTCCGTGCCGTTTTTTCTAGAATATAATATGTCTCGGCCACGCTTCTGTCGTGACTGTTCTTTTGACTGTCGTTGTGATCTGAGACACCTAGCGGCCCAATAGATTCGAGTTTATATATTTCGTCAAAAATGAGTAACTTGGAGTGAAGACACTGACATTGGTTGTATAGCCTTTTCGAACAAGTCTCAACAATAATGTTCCTGATGTTGGTTGACATAGCATCACATATTTTACAGGATCTAGCATATGCGACAAAATGAAGCATTTTTACGCCTGGTATGTGGAACTTTCTGGATTATTAGTATCCAGATATCTATCTTGGACTCACCAGATGTCTTGGATAATTTTCATCGGAAAATAATGAATGTGAAATACGAATATATCGTTTTGTATCCTTGGCGCTAAACTCCGTAGTTCAATTTGGCTTAACCCTGAACTGAGAGACGTTCCATGGTATTTATATGAACAATTACAATCAAAGCGTGAGTGAGATACAGTAAACTCTAGAGAACGACTAATGGTCATTGATCTGGATTTGACAATAGAAACTTTGTGATGTATTGTCGTCATCATTGAAACCTGTTGACCGCTTCTCTCTTTCAAGAACTTAAAGATGTAATCCGCCTCAAATCTGGGCTGAAACCGATGTCTCTCAAACTCAGCGAAAGTGACATATGTTACAACAGGTACAAAATGAGACACATTTGACAAAAAAAAACTAAACTACCATTCACGAGAAAATAGAAGGAATTGATGCTTAAAAATAGACAGCATGGCATGCCGCTTATTTTTTCCACGGCCGTGTCAACAAGCGTATACACGTGTGGTGCATTCTACCAACGTATGCTATGCGATATTACCGAACCGTAGGCACGAGCCATGCCGTTATCCCATGGCTGCAGCTCATTCGCGACTGCTCGGCTTATTCCGTTGAAGTCATAATACCTCACGCATTAATGGTGTAAGGATTTTACAGCTCTCAGCTGTAAACCGTGATCAGCCGCACGTGAGGCACATCACATGCTATATGATGTGTTTCCTCGTTGTATTTTTCTATTATCAGGAGATAAAATATATATCGAAATGAAATGGATTTTCCCTTGATTCTATCCGGGAAGGGTCCCTTCTAATTTGAGGTGTTTCGCCTGATTTTTCTTCTCGAGCTGATCTCCATCAGTGTCCATGGTAACGGAAGTCATACATCTGACATGCGCTGTTCGGAGTTTCCGCGTGATACTGCGCTTTCAACATGGATGCCAATATGGATTCCTAGCAGTGCGTGACGAGGTTCTAATGTCATACATTAGCCGAGATCGTGTCGAGTGGGCTGCAGCTGTGCAGCATTCAGATTCGTGAGCGTCGCAACCAATCTCGAAACCAGAGCCATCCGGTCCTGTCCGCCCTACTAGACTCTGGGACGGCGCTCAGCAGTACGATCGGTCATTGGATAGCACACAAAATCCTAGAATTTAGAACATAACGAGAGCGTATCTGTGGAGATTGAGCCGACGTCATGGATGTTACGAGCGCGTCTGAAAGATGACGTAACCTACCAGAACTCTTCATGCATTCTTGCGAAACATTTTCTATTCTGACCTCATGACGTTATGACACTGGCCATGCAAGTGACTCATGACTGACGTTTCATAAAGAATTGAATACGTTCCAATGGAACCGGAAGAGGACACGTGAACGAATTTTTCAATGTATTATGAGACCCACTTTCAGTGAGCGTCGTCCCAGGGGTTCGTCGGAGCGGCCAATTGTCCAGCGGAGAGCGACCCCTGGTGGCGAGGTTGCGTCGCAACGTCATTCATACGCAGTGACGTCATTTCCCCCTCCGCGTACAACACACACTCAATGGCGAAACAGAAAACTCGTCGAAGCGGGCAGATTTTCGAATTTCTCTGACAAGATAGTCTTGCATTCGTTGTATATGGCGATCCCACTATCATCAAATATAATACATATGATGCTTTGGTAATCTTCCCTGCTGAAAAAAACGCATGGGAGAGAGTTTACAATATCGATCCATTTTGAGGCTGATTACATCTTTAAGCTGGTGTTCATATACATTTTTTCGTATTCTGCTTACTTCGTGAAAATATTGTCGTATGAGGAAGGCTGATGCGGAAATTCTTCAGGGATGACGACTTCTAACCTTGTGAGACAAAACTTATGTTGACAAGATGACGGGGCACAATGCTGCAAACCACCGGAAACGGAAGTCAGGCTAACTGAACTTCAGATGTGACGCTTGTTGTGTGACAAATTAAACATGGTCTACATGAATTTCCCTAACTCGATCAGTATGCTATCGCTCTCTGTTGACGTCCTCTGTGTGTATATTAACACCATGGTACTCGCGTTATTTGAACATGTCGCAGGGTATCCGATGCTTTTCTCTGTTTGATATCTATTACACATGTGATCCTGCTAACAATGCTAATACGCGTGCCACAGTGTCTGAACTGTGGTATAATTATGACAGAATTCCGCTGATTCCGTGATGGGCCTATGACTTCAACCAATTTATCGTTATGTCAATTTAATAATTATGAATGACTTGTATATAGATTCCGGCTATTTTTGTACATTATAACGAATTCTTCTAATGATTGACGACACTCACAGCATCATATGTATTCATGTCAAAAATGTACAAACCACAAAAATGTAGTTGGACAATTTGACCTCCATGGGTCAGTCATATGTACAATGTACTTATGTTCCATAATTTATATGTAATTCGTGTTTCCGGTGAGCCGTATCAGCATCGTCATGTTAGACGAACCTCTAATTGTGCCATGGGATGTGGCCGTATAAGTGAGAGCGCCTGTCCCGACTGGCCCTGTGATTGTTGTCACAGACGATGTGGGTTTCGAGTGCGATCTATCTTTGATTTGTACGACCCTTGTTGCATATCTTATAAGATCTTTCACATGGCGCCAAATGACAATTCAGACAGGTGAAGTATAAGTCAGTTACATACAAAGTACAGACAGTTAATTTTCCAATTGTTGACAGGACCAGATACGATATTCACATCTTCGGAATATATCAGACACACTGACGAGCAATCAATAAATGAAATTGCGAGCCGTTTGACAAAGCCAGAACTCGTTTTATCGTCCTTCGAACCGAAATAATTAAATAACCCTTGCTGAAATAAATCTTCGTCATCACCTCATTGTATCTTAAACGTGTTAATGATACACTATCAAACAACTATTGGTTGCCTGTTACCAGAAGCTGCAATGTACATATGGGCCCATATCTTCTGACGGTATTTCATGTAAGTGACTGACGTCTGCGGAGGTAATGATGTGCCTGCTGTACACGATGAATATCAGCTTTAATTTTGGTTAAGCTATTTATCTTGGATGTTTATAAATGTACTGGACTATATGAACTTCTCCCGTGATTATACGTCAACCAAAATCAGTTTCTCGATGGCGCTTTTTTCTTGTCTTTTGTTCATGAATAATGTTTCATATAATGCCAGATTGAAAATTGATCCTAATTAAGATTTATAGCAGTTATTATTATTAAAAAAAATTAACAATTACCAATTATATTTTTAACAACTATGTCGCTTATCGACGCGGAAATTCTCAATGGACGTACACATGTCCGTCTGGTGTGACTTATTCGCTATACTGTCCTACTGATGTTGCTTGTATGTTATATTGTCCGTCTGATGTCGCTTGAATATCATATTCTCTCCATCTTAATTGAAGCAGTAATGAGATAAGTCGTTGAATATATAAATCAATGCAACGAGGAAAAAGTTGCCACGAGAATGAATAAGAGGAAAATATGAAACATATCGATGCCAAATCACAAACTTAGCTGTATGGTCGTCGGCATGTTTGTACTTTGCCTTTAAATAAAGCTTGCATCCTGTTGAAGGTGCCAGGGTCGTTGATAAATATATATATCCGGAAGAACAGACTCAGCTTTTGCCCTGATATAAGGATACTACCTGTCATAATCGCTATCATAACACAGTGTCTCACAAACTAGAAAAAAAACTCTCTCCTATAGAGAAGGCCATGATGTAAGATGGTAGATTATGTGTAAACATGCGACTAAAGTAAGGAAAAGTGGAGTTTCTGAGCGAAAGCTGTGTAATCAGATCTGATTATTGAGATATCTGAGTAACACAGGAATCTCGCGCTCCATCAAAGCTGGATAACGAATATATCATATTTCTCCAACAGTCATATATAACATACATTTATATTTCGCTACAGAAGTATGTATATATGGAATTGTTTCATTAATATCCGAGCTAGACACGTATCCACACTCACTATAACTCATAACGAATTGTGTATTATCACAGAGTTAAACTAGGAAACATGCAATGCATGCAAGAAAATACAACTTACCTATGGCTTTCATGTATTCTTGGAAATTTTCACTGGAATAAACCTGCCATTTTCCAACAAAAGACGACATCTTTGTACCTGATAAGTGCCTTGTTATATTCCTATGTATATTAAATGTTTGATATAACAGGAAGGAATACGTTGACTAGCGAGATAGCTGTGGAATGATCTGTGGATGAAGTCCCTTCTGCCAGTAACCACTTTTATAACGAAGTAATAATGTACGGAATGGACCAAAACCGTACGGAAATAGACGAAGGCAACCTCTCGGGATTTGCCGACAGCTGTCGTTTCTCCACGGGGACTGATACTATCTCCGCATCGGAACTGATGTTGGAATGATACCCGGGTATATAGACATTCTCTGCAGAATATTTACATCTCTCGTCGGCCACTAATGATAAATGTACAATTATATTGACTCTCATATTGAATAGTGCCTCAATGTATACATTAATCAGCCCCTCATAGGAGACGCGTTGGGATTCTAACAATGTAGTTCAATTACATCTCCTTGCAAATGAACGCCATTCAACAGTCTCTATGGAAACGAACCATAAGGAGCAATTACATAAGTTCACAGAGAAACAACATCAGTTGAACAGTTCACAATGCACAAATCAAGACTCGTTACTGAATTTCCTCCGACTGATGATTCCAAACAAATGCACTTTTCAGAATGAATTCAACTAAATATGGGGATATTTCTGTGTTGTTTTTCTATACACTCACATTACATGTTGTTGTGGTGATAGACCGCTATGAAGTGATGTTTTAGTGGTTCTAGAATATCGCGTCGCGTGCAACATAGTATAAACAGACGTATAGCTCCATTATTTCAAACCCAAGCTCAAACAGCCAGAAAAATTGTGTTGATGAACACGAAAAAATGGTGTTAAATCTAGGCTCACACCATATGTCCCAACACCCTTTATTGGTGTTGTCCAGCACCAAAATATGATGTTGAGCCATTTCCAACACCCTTTATTGGTGTGTACCAATAGGCCTACTATTATTTTGTGTTGAACTGGCCTCAACACCATTTCTCAGTGTTCACATTTCTCAACACCATTTCTCAACACCATCCAGCCCTCAGTACCAAAAAAGGGTACACCATTTTTCTAGCTGTGCAGCAAGCTATAATCGTAAGACGTATATTGCCCATGACACTGTAGTACCCATCAAACTATCATTATTAATGAAGTGTCTGTCTTACGCCAGTCACAGTAAAGTTGGAACACATCGGTCAAAAGTCTTCATTAACGATAGCAAAATCACGCCAGTGGGAAATATCATATAGAAAAATTACAGATGTATATCACAATATGGAAATAGACCTCATGGCAAGCTTGATACGAGAGCCATTTGATATAATTAACTCGTAATTGCTGAAACACTGCAGCATGAGCGTGCTACACGCATATGTCGATATCACTTGATAATCCCACAGGAAACCGATACCAATAGTGATATGCCTGCTGCAAGCCATAGTGAAATCTATTCACATGCAATTCAGCTGAAAATGCCAAATGTCAACGGCAGCAATATTTAAGAGAGAAATATTAGCGGAGCATGCAGCTTTTCACTATTTAGCACTTCCCATGTTAGCCTGACCATATATGATGAAGTTTAAGTACTATTTTCCGTTAGTGTTACGCTCATATAGGATTCATCTGCATCGTTTATACTCTAAATAGTCGTCATAAATAAGGAGTTTGCTCAACACCTCTTGAGATCGGGCGGGGAGATTTAATTAGGTAGTGGGGGTGTACCGGCTGATTGGCTGATTGCCCTCTGCTGTTTGTACCATTTTACGGTTGTCTGTCGTCTCCCGCCTTTGCAATCATACAGGACAAATTTTGACGCAGTGCTGAATGGATTGGCTTATTTTCAGCTGAAATGCATGTGAATAGATTTCACTATGGCATGCAGCAGGCATATCACTACTGATATCGGTTTGCCGTGGGATTATCAAATGGCTCTCGTATCAAGCTTGACATGAGGTCTATTTCCATATTATGATATACTTCTGTAATTGTATTAACTATCTGGAGTGATATGAATGTAAAAGTGCAAAACGCTGTTTTCTGGTGCATTCTGATTGTATATTTCGATGAAACTATCAAACTTTCTTTCGCATGTACATGTATGTGTAAGCTGTAGACATTTCCTCGGGCGGAACTCCCTCGGTCGCGCGGAGCAGTGGTGATAAAGCGGGGCGGGAGGGGGACATGTGCCTCTTCAGGCCTCTATGTGCTACATGTACTTCTGTGTTCATTGTATATATATATATATATATTAATACCGATCGGAGTTCATTGCTGGTATATAAGTACATGGACAGGCGATTTTGAACGTGGTGAGCCGTACTGTAGTGGATTGATTATTCCAAATGAGACTAAAGCATATGGCTCGACCTCAGAATGGACGGCACTTCGTGTTCCTGGGATCGCCTGGGGTCGTCGATACTCACTCCTACATGTATTTTTGTCTGCTTTCACATAACTATAATCTGTGTCGTGTAAACCACAGAGCGAGTGAAAAAAAAAACTCTAAAATACTTTTCAAACAAAAGCTGTTCATATATTTACCGTTAGTCTATAGTCAGTCCATTTTAAATAGTCGTCTACTTTGGAGCTTCTCTGAAATAAGTAGTAAACTCTGCATAAGTTTTCTTTTTTGCATTGTGTAGAACAAACTAAACTCTACAAAATGGCTACCATTACATGGGCGTCGCTAGGATTTTTCAAGGGGGGGTCGACTATCATAGCACTTTAGGCGAGGGTCCAGGGGCCGCATAGGCCCCGGAAGCTCCGGGGTTCTAGATCGCCGGAGATGCGTTCTAAGTGTTTTCCCGGAATTAAATCTGAACATAATATATGCAGATTTAGGGTTATATTATACAGCTTTTTGGACCTTAGATGGCATGAGATGCATTCTGAGCGATTTCCAACAATAAAACTAACACATCATTTGTCAAATATCAGTATTATATTTTATTCTCTTGTCAGTTTGAAAACACAATAATAATGCATTGGGCCGATATACCTCGTAGGCTAACCCAGTGTCGCCGGAACGTAATTGAAAGTGGGGGGACCCACTATCACAGCCCAACAGGCGGGGGTCCAGGGGCCGCCTAGGCCCCGGAAGCTCCTAGATTGCCGGAGATGCGTTCTGAACGTTTTCCCGGAAATAAAACTGATCATACTGCATGCACATTTATGATTCTATTTTCACGATTTTTCGCAATTATAGGCATTCATCGATATTGAAAACATCGCACCTCATGCCTGCATCCATTTGACGTTCTAGTTATATTTAAAACATACAAAACGATGACTTTTAGTTCTTGGGAGGGGAACCAATATACCTACCGATGCGATTCATTCACGCAAAGATAAAGCAAGAAAATCTTCACAGATCAACAGGCGAGGGTTTACGGGCCGCTTAGGCCCCGGAAGCTCCGAAGTTCCAGATCTCCAGAGATATGTTCTAAGCGTTTTCCCAGAAATAAATTCGAACATAGTATATGCCGATTTATGGTTCTATTTTCACGTATGTTTCGCATTTATAAGCACTCATCGATATTGAAAAAATCATACTTCATGCCCGCGAATCCATTTGACTTTCTAGTTATATTTAACACATTAAAAAAAAACACATAAAAAGGCGATGAGCTCATGGAACATTAGAACAAATATGAGAGCCATTCATTTACACAAAGCTAAAATTAGCGATTCGCACAACCTGACAGGCGAGGGTCCAGGGGTCGCCTAGGCCCCGGAAGCTCCGGGGTCTCCGGTTGCCGGAGATGCGTTTTACGCGTTTTCTCGGAAACAAATCTGAACACAATGTATACAGATTTATGGTTCTATTTTCACATTTGTTTCGCAAAACCCCGCATCGATATTGAAGAATATGCCGGACTCCATTTGACTTCCTGGTTTGACACAAACAAAACAGGCCTATAACACACCACTACACGTCCTGGCACTCTATCTGTAATTTTTATGTTGGGACATGGTCAGTTAGGGATGCTGAAAAGTGGGGGGCCCAAAGATATTCGCCCCCCCCCCCCCTTCCCACTAAATCAAAAGTGGGCGGCATTTTTTATTTCTCTCTTTTCCCTTTTGCTTTTTTTGTTTTGTTTTTATTTTCGTTTTCTCTGTTTCTGTTTTGTTTTGTTTTGAGTTTTTTTTGCTTTTTCTTCTGTTTTTTTTTGGAGCGTCCAAGGGGGGGTCGTTCGCACCTGACGACCCCCC
>JAVTVY010012506.1:0-50671 GCA_036873755.1 Hanleya hanleyi
TCCAGGCCGTCCTGGACCGTGGGTATAGGCAGGCTCTTCGTCATCGCATCACCAGTGGCGTTCGTCTCTCCGGGTTCATCTTCACTGGCTCTGACCTTCCGCGGCCCCTCTTTAGTGGAAAGTTGTCGCCCAAACCGTAGAGACGGGGCATGCATCAAACGTTGGTGCTGTCTAAACCGACTGGGTCGTTTGAAGAGTCGACCACAATCATTACATAGTACCGTCGCACCCGCGTGGAGTACCCTCTCATGACGCAGTAAATGATCCTTCCGATTGAATGACCGTGCGCAGATTATACAAGTATACCGGGCATCGTTGTGGATGAAGGCCTCGTGGCGTCGTAACTTATCTAGACGAGTAAACAGCTTCTGGCAAGTTGTGCAAGTGAACATCTTGGTGGTTGACAGAGTGTCTGATGAAACGTCCAGGCCGCTTCCCTTTTATAGCACGCTAGCTGGTGATCTATTTTTAGCACACTCAGTTCAACTATCCCCAAGTCGAGGGCCGAGCCTTGACATCTTCGGTAACATCCGTGTCTCTTCGGTCACCTCCGTACCGTCAACGATCAACATGTAGACATATAGAGTATGTACGGCATGTTATGGTATTCATCAGTGCATGAGTGACGCATTCAGCCGATGGGTTGGTCGGTCAGCTTGGTAACGAAAAACGTAACATTGGTCACACTCTCCACTGTCCACTTGGTGTTGGGGCGTTGTTGTTGGGCCCATTCCAAGGGATCCACGGTGTCCAGTTTCTCCAGCATCGTCTCTAGCGACTCTCGGTTAATGATGGTAAACGGTTGGTCAAATACCCGGATGTTACTGCTCGGGTAAAAATATCGGACTTGGACTGTCTCTTTATGCTGCAGCACATAACCAAACGCCAGATTCAATTTGAAGGCCGTAGTTTGATCTTTGAAGATGGCTTTTACGTAGCTACGTAGACGGGCGAGGTCGGTCAGTCGGAAATTGTAGATATCTTGAATAGGGCGATGACGGTAGAAACAGTGCCGGATCATGGGCCAATGGCGCCGATAAATGTCACTCACTGGATGGTCTTCGTGTAACAGATCGCTGGGAACATTTATGGCTTCGTCCACGAAGTGTACTTTGCCCTCCACGTCGTACAAAATCTGGCCCAAGGTCTTGTCGTCGGAATTTGACTGTTGAATTAGGCGACATCATCATCGGCCCTCGTGCGATGGGTGGGAGTTCCCCCTGTTTCGATATTGATGCCTACGGGCTCTTCTATCTGCAAACGTGGCTGCGGAACAGGGTGTCGTGTGCGTTGGTGTCGCAGCAACTGACTGGTCAGTTTGAAAAGCCGACCACATTCTTCGCATGGACGCTGGGGTACTTCATGGCGTGCACGTGTGTGGCGCTGTAAATGATCCGGGCGCTGAAACGACAGTGTACATATCGTACAGTTATACCGGGCGGTTCCTTCGTGCTTGGTAGCCTCATGGCGGCACAAGTCGTGCAGACGAGTGAATGATTTCGAGCACGTAGTACAAGTGAACATCTTGGTGGTTGACAGAGTGTCTGATGAAACGGCCAGACCGCTTCCCTTTTATAGCACGCTAGCTGATATCATGTTCGGGCACTTCCGTGTCTCTTCGGATGTAAAAATCCCCGGATGTAAAAGTGCCCGAATGTTTACGAATGTTCCACCATTCCAGACTTCTATCAGGTCCATGTCCAGAAGCTCTCATACGCCGCCATTTTGGAGCCGCCATGTTGGATCCGCCATTTTGGAACCGCCATCTTCGATATGTCCCATAATGCACCGGGTCAAAATACTCGCTTCTGATTGGACGAGAGCTCTATGACGGATTTTAAATACTCGCTTCTGTTTGGTGTACGTCGCTAAAGGTGACCGGAACTGACCTTTGACCCCGGCGCGCGGTGTAAAGGTTTCCACCGCGGTGCGGTGGAAACCTTTGCGCGCCGGGGTCAAAGGTCAGTTCCGGTCACCTTTAGCGACGTACACCAAACAGAAGCGAGTATTTAAAATCCGTCTCTACGGTTTGGGCGACAACTTTCCACTAAAGAGGGGCCGCGGAAGGTCAGACCCAGTGAAGATGAACCCGGAGAGACGAACGCCACTGGTGATGCGATGACGAAGAGCCTGCCTATACCCACGGTCCAGGACGGCCTGGATATCCAGCCGGACCCCACCGTTACGGTTTCGAGTCATACGCCTGACAACATCGAACATTTTCTGGACGAGCCCATAAATGTTCCTAGCGATCTCTTACAGGGCGCCCATCCAGTGAGTGACATCTATCGGCGCCATTGGTCCATGATACGGCACTGTTTCCACCGTCATCGCCCTATTCAAGATATCTACAATTTCCGACTGACCGACCTCGCCCGTCTACGTAGCTACGTAGAAGCCATCTTCAAAGATCAAACTACGGCCTTCAAATTGAATCTTATGTGCTGCAGCATAAAGAGACAGTCCAAGTCCGATACTTTTACCCGAGCAGTAACATCCAGGTATTTGACCAACCGTTTACCATCATTAACCGAGTGTCGCTAGAGACGATGCTGGAGAAACTGAACACCGTGGATCCCTTGGAATGGGCCCGGTTGCAACGCCCCAACACCAAGTGGACAGTGGACAGTGCGACCAATGTTACGTTCTTCGTGACCAAGCTGACCGACCAACCCATCGGGTGAATGTATTCACCCAGGCACTGATAGATACTCAGAATGCACAAGCAACTATCTGAGGATATGTTGCCTCAACGGTATCCTGGGCTGCCCGATGATGATTAGAATAAACGGTTCAAAGCGAACATGGCCGAAGATGGAACTTTCTGAAATGAAGACTTCTGATTGGACAAGAATACATCTAACGGACAGGAACGAATATGACAGATGCAAATGGTGGCCTCTGATTGGACAAGTCTTCTTGAATTGTAACACCAAGTGGATAGTGGAGATAATGACCAATGTTGCGTTCTTCGTGGTTAAACTGACCACCACCTCCATCGGATGAAAGTATTCACCCATGCACTGATAGATACTCAGAATGCGCAAACAACTATCTGAGGATATGTTGCCTCAACGGTATCCTGGCCTGCCCGACGATGATTAGGATAAACGGTTCAGATGGCACTTTCTGAAATGGAGACTTCTGATTGGACAAGAATACATCTAACGGACGGGAACGAATATGAAACATGCAAATGGTGGCCTCTGATTGGATAAGAATCTTCTTGAATTGTAAATATACCCAACGCGGCTCCCCCAGCGTGGGTATGATGTAACATTGGGGAAAATAAACTATATGAAAAAAACTTCTTGTTGTTGTTGTTCTCTCATGTGTCATCCTTGTTGTTCTCTCTCTGGTCTATATCATGGCGTTATGTTAGAGTGTTAAGGTGTAACGACGGGCGTTGACGGGCATCACCGCATTTCGAAGAATTACTGAAAATTCCATGGAATATCAGAGCTTCTGAGCTATTTCACCAGGGCGTTGAAGCATTAAGAATGGTGTTGGTGGGCGTTGCTACAAGATGACACCTCACACGGTCCATTTGGACCGCGGATGGTCCATCTCTATACCAATAACATCCTTCACTGCTAAAAAAGGCCCACTTTCGCTACAACTTGTACTAATGACGTCACCAATGACGTCACAGATGCTATAAATTTCCCTGAAATCAGGGTCTATACTCCGAGAGCTACAACATGATACCCCACACGACGCATTCGCAACGCGTATGGTCCATCTCTACACCAAATACCTTCCTGCACTGCCCCAAAAGGCTCACTTTCGCTAATACTCCTACTGATGACGTCATCGATGACGTCACAGATGCTTCGGACATGCCTCAATTCGGAATGTACACCCTGAGAGCTACAAAATGACACCTCACACGACGCATTCGGACTAAGGATGGTGCATCTCTACACCAAACTCACCCTCACGCACCCACAAAATGTCCACTTTCGCTACTACTCGTACCGATGACGTCATCAATGACGTCACAGATGACGCGGACACCCTCAAATCGGAATGTACACCCCGAGAACTACAAGATGACACCTTCCAGGACGCATTCGAACCGTGAATAGCCCATCTCGACCCCAAATACCTTCATGTACTGCCCGAAAATGTCCACTTTCGCTAATACTCGTACCGATGACGTCACCGATGACGTCACAGATGACGCCAACATCCCTCGAATCGGAATGTACACCCCGAGAACTACAAGATGACACCTTCGAGGACGCGTTCGAACCGTGAATAGCCCATCTCGACCCCAAATAACTTCCTTCGCTGCCCCAAAATGGCCACTTTACTTACTACAACCAACTGCGCATGCGCAGATTAACGCGACATCCATTCAAAAACACACCATTCTGAGTCTACCCCACACAAGCTTCACTTTGACACCTCACACGACCCATTCGAACCGTGATTAGCTCATCTCTAACCCAAACACACCCCTACATAGCACCCAAAATGCCTGTTTTCTATACTACGGCTAGACTGCGCATGCGCAGACTATTGAACACGGACGAACCATTAGTGTAGTCAAGTGCTCCTCCTCGAGAGCTTTAAAATAAGACCTCACTCTACCCCATCGGGCCACTAGTGCTCCAACATGTCCACCCCGTATGGATTGATACATACTAATATCCCAGTATATGAGTGTATATGGGTCTATATGGATCTATATACAAGCCTACGCGGTACTTTCAATTTTTTTTCCATCGTATTCTACATGATCAACCTCATAGCTCATAGTAAAAGCCATAAAAAACCCCGATCACCCCTATACCCATACAGGCCAAATATAGCGGACATGATCTTCGCTTGGGAATTGGTCTAGTCCGAGTTGTCTCCCTTGCACCAAAGCGTATAGATGGCGCTGTGGTTTGAACGACGTTATTATTCGGGCAAATTTTGGTCTTGAGCAACCATTTTGTTAGCGTTTTGTTAGCGTCCTGCATACGGAGGACGATTTCACTGATCATTGTGTTGTTTTCTGAGCTGGGGAACATTCTCTGTCGCAGTTTATAACGGAACTTTGTTCCTTTCGGTGTCCGCTGAGATGAATAATGTGATCTGCATCATGCATCGCCTGCATGTCACACGTAGACTGTAATCGAGGGAGTGTGCTGTGTTCGAGCGGACGCATCAATTTGTGTGATATCAGACAGGAAACGTGAAAATTGATATTCTTTCACAGATTTCGAAGTGTATACAGTTCTGGTGAGATGAACGCAGCCTTTATGATCAGCGATTGAACGATAATGTAGGCGAACGGTTGGTGATACCCATATTTTTTAGCATACGAATGCATCGTGATGAAGGCTTCATGGAATGCCGTAGGCCGGTAAGTGGAGTCGACCCCTTAAGCGAACAGCTGTTGCGTTGCCATGAGCAACGACACGTACATTTGTTGGCTTTACATAGCATCGGCGGGAACAGATGCCGCTTTATTGAAAAATAACACCTCTTAGGCAGCAATCTGGCTAGCAAGGTAAGCCTTAACACTTATATTTTCATTGGATGCAAGGTTGTCTTGAGAAATATATCTCTAAATATGATTAATTATCGATTGTCTATCACGACAAACTAACACTCGGCTGAACAAATATGACCAATATGGCGGCCGTCCAAAGCTCGAAGACAGAAAATTGTCAAACTTCACAAATTAATATCTCAACAATTAGAACATCTTACGAGCTGATACTTCAGGACTAAATCATAAAATATCTGTACTTTCTAACCTTAGGAGAATTCGTCATGAAATTATTTAGAAATAGTTCATTCGCGCACTTTTTGTGACGCACTAAAACGAAGTTGACAGTTGTTTTAGTATAGGCTGCTATGGTGTGCGCGAAAAGCCGACTCAAATATAAAAATCTATTTTTCCGTAAATATGAAACGTACAAACTTCTTACGTCAGGACAATGTTCTCCTATATATGTACTTCCTATTTCCTACAGGAATTTTCCGTAGAAAATTTATAAATGGGTTAAACTTACAAAAAATGTCCGTAGGGGGGTCTTGAAATGTCTTGCCAAAACGATGTCAAAATTACCGGCAGACGATAAAACACCAAAAATAAACAAAGCGGGCTGTGTTAGTGAGGCTTCAGAATGTGGGTGTTTGTTTACATTCTGCAAATCGAACTAATTTTAAAATTAACCATAATATGTACTGAGTAGGTAATAATTTAAATTTTCACCACACTACCATCTATTTATCCATGTTAAAACACCAGGTACATTGGAAATAAAATTGATTTTCTTGGCTAAACAAATACGTGTAAACTATGGATTACAGTGTTATCATAATTCCGTGAAAAATTATAAGGGATTTATCGAAAAATAATAGGAAATTTTTATGCTTAAGTAACACAACAAAAAAAACACTGTGGGCAAGCCTATCTTGCACTGACTGACACTGGCCGCCATTTTGAAACACACCACCCACAACACACACAAACAAGCCGCCATTTTGAAAATATGCAAATGAGCGCCGGGAATGGGACAGGTGAAATTGTCCACCATTTTGAAACAAGCCGAGAAAAACCCAGAGACCTCATTTGCATATTTTCAGTAACAACAGGCCGCCATTTTGAAACACACCACCCACAACACACACAAACAAGCCGCCATTTTGAAAATATGCAAATGAGCGCCGGGAATGGGACAGGTGAAATTGTCCACCATTTTGAAACAAGCCGGGAAAAACCCAGAGACCTCATTTGCATAATGTGGACAACTACAGGCCGCCATTTTGAAACACACCACCCACAACACACACAAACAAGCCGCCATTTTGAAAATTAAGCCACCCTTGGGGAAAAACCCAAAGACCTCATTTGCATAATGTGGACAACTACAGGCCGCCATTTTGAAACACACCACCCCTAACACACACAAACAAGCCGCCATTTTGAAAATATGCAAATGAGGACTGGGGTGAAACAAGTGCAATTGTCCACCATTTTGAAACCGACCACCCCTAACATACAAAAACAAGCCGCCATTTTGAAAATATGCAAATGAGGGCTGGGTGAAACAAGTGCAATTGGCCACCATTTTGAAACCGACCACCCCTAACACACAACTACAAGCCGCCATTTTGAAAATATGCAAATGAGGAGGTGAGACAAGTGCAATTGTCCACCATTTTGAAACCGACCACCCCTAACATACAAAAACAAGCCGCCATTTTGAAAACCCACACACCTCATTTGCATAAACTCATTTCCATAAACTCACGCATGCGCACACCCCCCAATACCCCCCCAAAACAGGTCGCTGTGACGTCAAAACAGGTTCTCGCGCATGCGCAGTGGGGGGTTATTACGCCTAAAGACTTGCTACATACTACTGCCGTTTGTTCGCTCGCCGTTTTGACGAGTATTGAACGACTTTGGGAATGGTGTACGACGATTCACCGCCGAAGAAATATAAATACATACAAAACATAATCCCATTTAAACTTGGTCTAAAGAAATTGTTAGGACAATACTAATGACTACCACTATTTCTCACTGATTATCACGATCTTCGCAGTTCAGAAAATTCATGTGGCTAAATATCAGTTGTCGACTGTTCAAAGACATGACAGATGTTGAAATAAATGTAGATTTCATTATGCACGACCACAGGCCCGCAAAACAAGAGTTTTTGAGAGTGGGGGGCGGTGGTATTAGGGTGAAGTGTCGAAATATGGAGTCTCTATATATAACCCCATGCTTTATATAAATCCACATCAAGGTGGGAAACGGACTTTGGGTGAATCAAGAAATAAATGGTTTACCGCCAAACAAAATACATCAGCATATTCTACAAGTATCACTTTATATATTCCCGTCGTCAAATTAGTAAATTTGTGCAATTTTTTACCTTTGCCGGGCGATTCAAAATCCAACGTAACTGTCCGTCCATCTAGGAACAGTTAGATTATGGCGGGCTTCGTTCTCTATTCTGATTGGTCAGTCGCGACACGCCTTCGGCAAGAGAGGTTACGTACTGATCAGCTGTCGCGACTGATC
The DNA here is from genome assembly GCA_036873755.1 of Hanleya hanleyi. Classification (NCBI taxonomy): domain Eukaryota; kingdom Metazoa; phylum Mollusca; class Polyplacophora; order Lepidopleurida; family Hanleyidae; genus Hanleya; species Hanleya hanleyi. The sequence goes on from JAVTVY010012506.1 coordinate 8,036, forward strand.
AATCAGAATTGAGAACGAAGCCCGCCATAATCTAACTGTTCCTAGATGGAAGGACAGTTACGTTGGATTTTGAATCGCCCGGCAAAGGTAAAAAATTGCACAAATTTATTAATTTGACGACTGGAATATATAAAGTGATACTTGTAGAATATGCTGATGTATTTTGTTTGGCGGTAAACCGTTTATTTCTTGATTCACCCAAAGTCCGTTTCCCACCTTGATGTGGATTTATATAAAGCACGGGGTTATATATAGAGACCCCATATTTCGACACTTCACCCTAATACCACCGTAATCTATCAGATTGAAATCGGTGGCCAATCTTTTATTGGATTGAAAATATGGAATCTAATAGATTGAAAACGTTAAAATCAATCTGTTAGACAGAAATTCCAATGTACTAGATTGAAATTGTCAATCAAATAGATGGAATATTCAAATAGAATAGATTGGTCACTAGACCGCTCGATCATCGTGCCAAACGCTGGTTGTCATGTTCAAAGTGATCCAAACAAAAGTGGTGCATATGTACAATGGTTTATACTCTTTTATAATGAGATATTTTATAAGCCTCTACCTGAATTTTGTTTTCATTGTCTTCCTTTATACATTATAATGCTAACTGTAGCATGAATGAAATTTTGAAAATTGTAATAGTCAAATAAACTTGATTTTTTTGCTTCAAATTATATTCTAACTTATAGTCTCCAGAACGAAATAACAACTGCGTGAAGTACCGAAACCACAGTATGTAGATTGAAATTATTCCCGAAAAAGTCATCAATAAATTGAATGGTGAATGAAAATAAGAGTTTTGAAATCTACAGGGCTTTAATTAAATCTCATTTATGTGTTTAATGCCAGAACGCATATGCGAGGTTCGTTTTCAACACATAATAAATGCCTATTTCCTTCATCCCATGCCTCTTTGGATTGCTGATGCTAATAGTTTCATACACGAATGTCAGTGGATGCACTGTTAACTTATTACTTTATAACTTGAGTGAGAAGTTCACTCAACTAAGAGTGAAAATTCATCCCGCTCAAGATGAGTGAAAGTCGCTCAGGTTGTAGTGAAATTTCCTCAAATATCACTTGAGTTTGAGTTGATAAATACTGAAGCTGAACTCCCTTAACTTGAGTGTGAAGATTTCCACTCTTACTTAGAGAGTACACATATAACATTATTCTATTTTCACATGCAATCAGTAATAGTTTCGTGGGTGTTTCCACACGCGAGAAACAAGAATGTTTAAATGCACGCGAAAAAGCATGCTGTATTGCATCGGGGCATCGGGACCAACTCGGAATTTCGGCTCTGATGTTTATATATGCTGACACCTGAACTTGTTGTTTTCATTCCACAGACCCTGTGCCTGATTGCTGTTTTGTTTGGCGCAAATAATAGAGAATGGGAATACAGTATAACTAAGACGTGGTTTTCATTTGTAAACCTATCTGCTGTCATCTTCACTATGGTCATCCTCTTCGTGAATTGGTGTCGCATTGTGGAAAAATTCCCAACTATTTTTCAAAAACTGGTAGGTTCATACATCCATATTCTCGGTGAGATGCAAATAAATTCAAAACGTTTTCTTTTTATTTTCGAATAAGTCTATAATATGCTGAAGTACTCACTTGTCAGCAACTGTGCAACTGGTAAGAGTGATATACATGTCCGCCACGTATTAATGATTTTAATAACCAACAGCGGTGATATAGGTTGGCAAATACAACATGGGATTTTTTATTTAATATTGAATGAGCCAATATTATGTACATTTCAACATCTGATTCACTATGACATCAAAATTAAAATACCTCTGGGTATATTAGGTCATCCCCCGCCTCAGCCCTCTTCCTTTCCATGCCGGTTAAATATTGTTTTCATCATATGATACTGAGAAACTATTCGAATAACTCCTATTAATCTGCTAATGGCATTTCACACATATAGGTACTGGGCTTATACGTGGTGTACGATCTCTTGTTACTGAGCGCCGGGTTTCTATCTACTATCGCCGCTGCCGAGTATCAGAGAGACCGTAAGGAAGGTTGGGAGTTGATCGAAACATCCTCGGTGAGTACCGTACCGATATTTCCATACTTATTGATAGAGATATACAGTGAAGCGTGTGTAGACTGACCATGCTTGGAACCAGATTAGCAGGTTAGGGAAATCCCGCTCTCTAAAATGGAGGTAATAAGGGTCGTTTTCGCTCAATAAATCAGTTCGCATAATGACTTCATACAGACATATGTATCCGCATTAAACGGTAGTAAAAAAATTAATCGTCATCTATCTAATTTGCATAATAATAGGCCAAACATCCTTCGCGCTGTTTAAACAACATTGGCTGGTTCTTCACATGGCAAATTAATTTTATGACATGGAACACTAGATAAATTAATGCGCCTGAAATTTTGATGCATTGGCTAAGAAGGAATCAAAAGTTATTGAACAAAAACGACCTTTTTTACCTCCATTTTAGAGAGCGGGATCGCCCTGACCTGATTAGTGTCGATTTTGACAGGGTTCTGGTTTATCAAGGTTGAAAATATACTTTAAATGCAAGTACTTGGATCCAAGATGATGTCGGTATTTTAGAGGTTGGTCGGTTTACCCAGGTGTCGATATTTTCTCGGACAGCCCTACCTCACAGCTGACTGTTCCCGCCCGTAACTGGGGTAGGCTCCCATAAGATTAACATTAGGAAATACAGATAAATTCCTATTAATAAGAATGTATGTATTTCCAGTGCCCGGTTTTCAGATATTATCGGAGGATGCCTATATTTCACCAAGTTTCACAAATATTCGAAATCAATTAAGTAAAACGATGCCAGACCATGGTGTGGCATAGGAATGCGGTGTAAAGGACCCCAATTGCGCGGGTCGTTGACAGCAGATGGAAACCTTTACACTTCGGAGTAAACCTTCAAACACCGCGGAGTAAACCTTCCCACCGCGTTGAAAGGTTTCCACCGCGGTTAAAGGTTTTCACCGCCGTTTAAAGGTTTCCACCGCGGTGTGAACGTTTTAGCCCCACTGGAAAGGTTTACTCCGCGGTGTAAAGATTTACTCCGCGGTGAAAAGTTTTACTCCGCGGTGTAAAGATTTCCACCGTGGTTGAAACGTTCACATGCACAGCGGTGGAAAACTTTAAACCGCGGTGGAAACCTTCGACGCTTTATGGTGAAAACAGTGATAAAGACATTAACGACGACGTTACTACAAATGACAGAAATCGTTTGATAAGCTAATATCTGTTTGTAGAAAATAGTCGGAAAACGAAGAAAATCCCCAAGTAAATCAGAAAAACAAATAAAATATGTAAATACAAATACTATGAAAAAAGGTCGATGACCCCTGTATGGGCCACCGTTTCCGATTTCTTGTCAGATTACCACCATATATTATCGCTTAATTTCCAAACGTTCAAAGAATTATATTTACCAAAGCTCTTTGTGATTCTCTGTTATGTTTTAAGGGAAAGTTTACCAGAAAACCCGACCAACCAAATTTTCCCAGCCAGTGTCAATATTTTGGCGATTTCGCCCCAGTGGCATGGATTATGCATGGCCATGAATATTCACCCACTTATCAATCTAGACATTAGGAAGATATTGAAAGAAGAAAAATTTAAAAAAAACTTTACCTTTATTTTACGTTATTTTAGTCAATCGGATGCAAGATCCGTGATCGGACTGTCAATTGGGCTTATATCTGTTAAGTCTAAGAACCCCGAACTCGTCAAATTGATCAACAAATGTCAAACAATATAGTACTGGGCCACTATTTTCCCCATGCAGTGCCTAAAAGTAAAAATTAATCAAAACATTTTCAATATTCATGTTTTATTTCATTTCCCTGTATTTCTCAGGTGAATTGGAATATTTGGTTAATTGTAGACATGGCAGTGTGACTAGCGTCACAGGACCTACGAAGTAGGGTAGGCATCAGGACTCAACTCTTGGAAATCCCCTCCCTCAGTTGAAATCCTGCCTATATTAAGATGGGCACTGCCCAAGTCAGAATCAGCACTGATTTTCATCAAAAATCACCAGAAATTTTCATCAGAAGTAGGTCAGCTCAGAACTTGCTGGTAACAGTGCCCTAATGCACCTTCATGCCAAAAATCAAGGTTCTAATGTCAACGGTTCTCCTTATTTTGCCGACGAAAGGATTCGGATGGACTGACTGACTCACTCACTGACTCACTCATTACCGGACAATTTGCAAATGAGAGCCTACTTCGTATGAATAAATTTTCCAGTTTTGGGTCCATTTGTAGATCAATTTCACGTTGCGTTTGAAAATTTTAACTGGGTTAAGCCCAATTGACAGTCATGTTGACTAAAATAACATACAAAATGAATGTAAATATGAAAAAAAGATACGTTTTGCTTTTCTCAATATCTTTCTCATGTCTAGATTGACTTGTGTGTGAATTTTGATTACCATACTCCAAGTCATTGGTGAGAAACCTCGAAATGGCTGGTAAGGGCTGGGAAAATGTGGTTGGTCCGATTTTCCTACGAAGTAGGCTACAGATCGCAAATTGTCCGGTAATGAATGAGTCAGTCAGTCAGTCAGTCCATCTGAATCCTTTCGTCGGCAAAATAAGGAGAACCGTTGACATTAGAACGGCATAAACGTGCATTAGGGCATTGTTATCAGCCAGTTCTGAGCTGACCGAATTCTGATGATAATTTGATTAATAATTATCTTTTTTATTATTTATTGATGGCTCAGCGAGTGCACTGTCATGCCAATCGGGAACCCTTGGCTGTATGTTTCACTGTATATATAACACAGTACAAAACCTGGTGGGGTATGCCATCCGTAATTGTTTTTGAGGGCTGGAGGTCACAGCAGTGTAGCTGGGTCACCCCCAATAGGCCTATAAACAGATCAGAACTAACAGTCTGATAGGCTTGGGATTCGAGAATGCAGTTAACACTGCCAATTAAATTGTTCTTAGAGGTCAGAGCAGGGGAGACAAAAATAAACAGATCTGTCTGGGAGTTAAAAAAATATCACAACAGATGGTACCGGTATTACATTAAACCATCGACAGTGCAGATTCTATGAGTTCACATGTTGACGTCTTTATTAATTTATTACCGTTCCAGGGGACATTTGAACAGCTGCCGTTAACTTGAGACACACACTTTTGCTATATACACACATGTTTTTATTAACTGCTACATTATGGGAAACGAAATTAAACAGATATGTAATCAGTATTAAGAGGCTGTATTTAAGATGCTAAGTACAATCCTCAAATTCTACATTCATCAGATTGCCGATACCCAAAATGTGTTGTCTCTTATATCTAGATAAAAACGTGACGTAGAGATGCTATTTATTCGTCTTTGTACCGGTCATGCACAGGAGAATGACATAGAATCATTATTATCTTGTGCCGAGAAGGTGTTGGTCTTGAGTTGAATTACTGTAAACTACATAAATGCTACCTTCTACTATAGGACTATATATAAGAATTTGTTGTATTGTTGGGAAAATAATGCGATTCAAAAAGTTCTTTTGGTCCTGGACAAGGGCACTGAAAACCATTAAAGAGATGTAAATGTATTTTCACACGTAAAGCATGAAATCTACTGAACTTTTTATTATTCAATCTGTTTCCTTTAGTTAAAAAATTGTAAAATTAAATCGGCGATCGTTATTTATTTTTGGAATGAAGGCACATTAGGAGACTGTTACCAACAAGTTCTGAGCTGACCTACTTTTGATGAAAATTTCTGGTGATTTTTGATGAAAATCACTGGTGATTCTGACTTGGGCAGTGCTAGTCAGATGGCCCAATGTGAAAGTTTAGCGCCCCGTAAACAATTTCTCTTGCATACGTACAACCATTTCTATTGCATAAATAGGATCACTGTGCATCTTTTCTGACCGGTTGTCAGATTGCAGGTGTGTGCATGAGTTGTCGGTGCGGGGATTTCGAATAAATTTGCCAAAAAACTACTAGTTTCACAAAATCATTCATAACTGTGATGCATGTTCACTCTGACTATCGCGTTATGCGTCTTTTTATAGCCACTAGGCGTGGTTAAAAGGTGTGAACAGTTCAGAGTGTTCTAATGTATCCACTGGATGCAGTGTAAGAAAACGTTCAGAAAATGGAGATTTTTCCTGCAAGTTTGATTTTTCAAATTTTAGTAAATTTACTACAGTATGTTCTCTAAGCAACCAAACTATCTTATCGCACCCCCCATTTTCAAGAAATTGGTTAAATTTGAGTTTTTTGTGAAAGAGGCAGAACGGGATCAAATATTTGCGATGAATGTGATAGATGGTAATCGCTAATCATTCTAATGTATTAAAACATTAGTGTTTCTAATAAAAAAAACTGCTAAACTTCATTTACCTGACATAAATTTAGCATTATCGGCCAATTTGTATGAGAAGATCCCACTTTCTCGGTGTGTCCTGACCCTACAGTAGCCCGAGTTTTACGTATATATGAGTATGCTAGCGCATCTTCATAGATGTGTACTAATGTACCTCAAAGCCAGTGTTTCGAAATCTTTCGAGAACATAACTTATGTATATCATCCCAGGTATATTTCTCATCAGGGGTCACGCCTCAGTCAAGTATAATTATCTATAGATGATACAAGTCTCGCAGGTGCCAATCGCGTCAACATTCTGTTCGCCGTACAGCTATTCCGTAGGAGTTCTTTTAAATTCCCTCCTCTTCTGTATACACCGATCGGATGATGTTGGACTAGTTGGCTGGTTTTGGAGTCAGTCTGTATTATATGCCAGTATTTTTTAATAATTTTTATCAGCTGGCGTGATCCGGGTTGGAATGTTGTGATGAATCGCGTCGGCTTGACAAATACCGGTTGAGTCTGCTTGTGCTTGGTTCTGTGTAGAAGTTTCGATCTCTCAGAGTGTTCAACCTCCATGAATGCTTTTTTCTATTTCACTCTGTTGGTATCCCCTGAGTCTAAGTTTATTTTTGAAAACTAGAGTTAGAGTTATCCACGCGACCTTGATTGAGATGATTAGTATCCTGATATTCTATAACAAACGCCGCATATCAACTGCTTCGTTCTAACTCATTATGGACAGAATGAAACAAGACGTTTATCTAGTAAACAGAGAAAACGCTACAAGAAGCAGCTAGACATATTAATTATGTCAATGTCAACCTCTCGAGATTGGCAATAGCCAAGACATATATTAGAAATATCTCAAGTCTGATGTTAACAGATAATGATAATATTTTTCTGATATCCCGGGGATTATCATTCATTCCGACGACTAATATAAGAGAACGAGATATTGTAACAGATTTCGGACGAACGGCGAACGAGATGAGACGTACAGAGTTTTTCTCCGACTCACCATCAACGCACAGGCACCATCATCCATTTTATGTTAAGTCGGAATTCGTGGCACCACTAGCCTCCAATAGCATTGAAGATTACCTCTTAGCTACGAGACTTGAGCTATCGTCACACGCCAAAGAACCACACAAAGACAACCTGTCAAACGGCGAACGCCAATCACTCAATAAATTGACATCAGATAAATGTGATGTAATTATCACTTCTGCTGACAAGAATAATATAACTGTAATTCTTGACAAAAGTTTATACATCAAGGAAGCAATTCGACAACTATATGATGGAATACACTACGTCGAGATTGATTGTATTAATGTAAAAGAGATGCATAGAAAGGTGCTAAACCTTGTATGCAAACTTAAACAGGAAGAAGTGATGGACAAGGACACCTACATGTACAAATACCTGTATGATCCACTACTCTAGATTAAAATTCCCCACATGTATTTGCTACCTAAGATTCATAAAATCAAGCAAATCCTGGAGAAACTCGACCCGTTTAATCCAGGCGACATATCCCATATATCTGTGCCGGGACGACCGATTATCTCGCAATGCGACTCACCTACTTCGAAACTGGGGAGATACTTAGATTTCTTCCTGTTGCCTATTATTAAAAGGCAACATACCTATCTTGCGGATACTTCAAATTTCATTAATGAAATAGGAAGTATGCCCGTCCCAGGGCTCCCACTGACCCATAGCCAAATATAGGGCAAAATATGGGACATAATGGCCAAAATATAGGGCAAATATAGGGATATATTAACCAAAATATAGGGCAAATATAGGGCAAAATCCAGAAAACCGGCCATTTCAGTCACCAACAGGGATAATTACGATCTCATAGGGTCAGTGTTTTTATCGAAAAACAACAAAAGACAATGGCCTTTATTCCTCTAGTAAAGAACAAACACAGTACAATTTAGTTTGGACACATCCCACTCGGACGCGTTATTATTTTGAAGGATTTAAATAAGCCAACTATTCGTGTATGTATCACAATAAATACAAGCTCAGAGCTGCGCGAAAAAGCATGAATAATCCTGAAATATATAGGAATAATAGGGCAAAATCGGTCAAATTTGAGAAAATATAGGGAAAAATAGGGGAGAGCAGAAAATATAGGGGGAAAATAGGAAATATAGGGCCAGTGGGAGCCCTGCCATCTCGAGCAGTGCTCTCCTTGTTACATATATCACCTCGCTTTACACTAATCTGAGTTTTGAAGAGATAGCAGCAGCCCTGAAGATTGATCTCACGACGAACAACGATATCGTATATGCCCTAAAAAGGCCATCGATAGAATTACTGGTAAAAATATCCAACCTTATCCTGACAGAAAACGAATTTGCATTTAATGGTAAATGTTACCGGCAAAACGTGGGAGCACCAATGGGGGCAATTCCTTCACCTGAGTTATGTGATCGGCACCTCTTCCCACTTCCCTTATATGTGTTGTAATTTTTACCTGTATATGGCGAGATTCTGCTGGTGGACGTTTCGTCCCCGAGGCCCGCCCCCTGTACAGACCTTTTGGTCTTTGATATATGTTGGCATTTGTGGGAAGTTGATGCTGGGTCGACATCGGGCCTTACAGACTAGTCTTTTGTGTTAAATGCCGTCATTTACATCTGACGACGATACAGCTCACCAGTCTCCAATGTACGAGTTGTCACAGCGAAACAGCTCACCAATTACCAGTATACGAGTTGTCAGAGCATTTCCATCATAGCTCTCTAGATTTGTATCTAATACCGCTTATGCCGGTGCTAGGGGCCGTGTGGTCATATCATCCAAGTTGCCACATGAACAGGTACAATAAAAGCGTACCTGAGATACAACACATATCACGAATCGTTAGATTCTTGGTATGTGCTTTAGAATAGGTTTACCAGAAGACTATTCTGTGAAGTCATGTGACGCAGTCAGTATGTCGGCACCTCTTCCCACTTCCCTTATATGTGTTGTAATTTACGGAGCGGTTCCCCTTGCGGCATAATATCCTGCTTCACAAACGATACCGGGATGATGGCTATTGGATTTATAATGGTCCAGAAAAAGACGTACGAGATTTCTTTGAGATAGCAAATAATGCCCAACCTCTGTTAAAGTTTACTTTCGAGATATCGGACAGATCTATCAGGTTTTTGGATACCGTAAAATTTAAAGGGGAGAGATTTGAATGCAGTGGTATTGTGGACATCAAGTGTCACACCAAGGCAACCGAAGCATACCAGTACCTACACCGAGAATCGGCCCATCCACCCTGCTGCTTCAAATCCTTTATTAAAGGAGAGGCAATTAGATACGCAAGGAACTGCAACAATTCCAGTGACTTCTGCGAGAAAGCTAAAGTCTTCAAAAATAAACTTAGACTCAGGGGATACGAACAGAGTGAAATCGAGAAAGCACACATGGAGGTTGAACACTCTGAGAGATCAAAACTTCTACACAGAACCAAGCACAAGCAGACTCAACCGGTATTTATCAAGCCGACGCGATTCATCACAACATTCCAACCCGGATCACGCCAGCTGATAAAAATTTAAAAAAAATGGCATATAATACAGACTGACTCTAAAACCAGCCGACTATTCCAACATCATTCGATCGGTGTTTACAGAAGAAGACGGAATTTAAAAGAACTCCTATGGAAATCTAAGATCTAATAGCTGTACGGCGAACAGAATGCTGACGCGATTGGCACCTACGAGACTTGTATCATCTTAGATAACTATACTTGACTGAGGCGTGACCCCTGATGAGAAATATGCCTGGGATGATATACATAAGTTATATTCTCGAAAGATTTCGAAACACTGGCTTTGAGGTACATTAGTACACATCTATGCAGATGCGCTAGCATACTCATATATACGTAAAACTCGGGCTACTGTAGGGTCAGGACACACCGCGAAAGTGGGATCTTCTCATACAAATTGACCGATAATGCTAAATTTATGTCGGGTAAATGAAGTTTAGCAGCTTTTTTATTAGAAACACTAATGTTTCAATACATTAGAATGATTAGCGATTACCATCTATCACATTCATCGCAAATATTTTGTCCCGTTCTGCCTCTTTCACAAAAAGCCCAAATTTAACCAATTTCTTGAAAATGGGGGGTGGGGTAATATTCTCAGTCATTGCTCGGTTACACGAACCTATTGTTCGATCATTCCAATTTTGAGGGGAAGCGCACTTGTTTGCGCAAATTTAGATATCCTGATAAGATAGTTTGGTTGCTTGGAGAACATACTGTAGTAAATTTACTAAAATTGGAAAAATCAAACATGCAGGAAATATCTCCATTTTCTGAACGTTTTCTTACATTGCATCCAGTAGACACCTTTTAACCACGCCTAGTGGCTATAAAACGACGCATAACGCGATAGTCAGAGTGAACATGCATCACAGTTATGAATGATTATGTGAAACTAGTAGTTTTTTGGGATTTATTCGAAATCCCCGCATCGACAACTCATGCACACACCTGCAAGCTGACAACCGGTCAGAAAAGAAGCACAGTGATCCTATTTATGCAATAGAAATGGTTGTACGTATGCAAGAGAAAATGTTTAAGGGGCGCTAAACTAAGCCACTTTTTCACATTGGGCCATCAGACTATGCCCATCTTAATATAGACAGGATTTCAACTGAGGGTGGGGATTTCCAAGAGTTCAGTTCGCGTCGGAGTCCTAATGCTTACCCTACTTCGTAGGTCCTGTGACGTTAATCACACTGCTCATGTTCTATATAGCTTTCCCTCTTAATTTAACAATTCCGGGTCATTATTTGTTGCTACCATGCATACCGCTACAGATTAAATAAACCGTGTATAGACAGCGTATATTTATACATTTTATTTATTTATTCATTATTTTTTTTTTTTTTATTCAGGTATTTACTTTTTTCGGGCTTTTGGTTTTCATAGTGGACACACCTCTTCAGTACAAAGGATGGCGGCTGGCTGATCTGACTGGTAACTTGGCCGGATTGGGAGGCTCAGCAAACTTCTACAGAGGATTTACTTACCACATATGAACGCGCAGATACGCCGGCACCAGAATGAATATTTGACGAGATCTATATTGTATCCAGTTAAAATCCGAGTAAACTGAGATTTATGTGGAAACATACATCTAACATTTGATCTATGGAAAACTCGTGCGTTCAATCAAATAGCACATGCTGGATCAGTCAGTGACAATACGGTTCACATAACCAAATATGGAACGTCTTTCAATCTGCAGCCCAGCCTTTTATGTGGTTGCCTTGAATGAACATTTTGCGGCCCAATGTATACCACAGGCCCTCAAAACATGAGGGTTTTTTTTGGGGGGGGGGAGGTGCGGGCGGTGATAATAGTGTGAAGTTTTGAAATATGGGATCTCTAAACATAACCCCATGCTTTATATAAAACTACACCAAGGTGTGAAACGCACTTTGGGTGACACGAGAAATAAACGGTGATGGCCCGCTTCTCTCTCAATTCTGATTGGTCAGTCGCGACACGCCTCCGGTAGGAGAGGTCACACACTGATCAGCTGACCAATCAGAATTGAGAAAGAAGCGGGCCATCATCTCGGTGTGCCGGGATGAATGGACAGTTACGCTGGATTTTGAATCGCCCGGCAAAGATATAAAATTGCACAAATTTGCTAATTTGACGACAGGAATATATAGAGTGACAATTGTAGAATATGCTGATGTATTTTTTTGGAGGTAAACCTTTTATTTCTCGTTTCACCCAAAGTGCGTTTCACACCTTGGTGTATTTTTATATAAAACATGGGGTTATTATAGAGACCCCATATTTCGACACTTCATCCTAATACCACCGCCCACACCCCCAAAACTCTTGTTTTGAGGGCCTGTGCTATAGACCAAACCCGCAACAGGGCATGTCAGCTGAACGACTTACGTCTTGGCTACAAGCACACCCGCAACTGAAATATGGCTCTCAGCGACGAAATTATCCGCAATGTAAACCTTCCCTCTACTCGCTAATAGCCTTTGTTGGATCAACAAGATATATCCCCAAAATATTTTATTTTACTGAATATATTCTCGTAGGAAGCTGCGTTAGTGTGTGATCAGTCCCAGAAAATATATAAGAGGATTCTTCGGAACTGTGCTAGAGCATTCGAATGCTGTCAGAATCATTGTGATCATGCTGACTATATACCCGTCGGACGTACACGATGAAGTATCTGATATTCAGATATAAAACTCATCAATATAAAAGATGTAAGGAGCCCAAATAAATAATGAAATCTCGCCATCATACCTCCCCCCCCCCCCCCCGCCGCCCCAACCCATCCAATTTGCGAACTCATCCGTTTTTTGAACGCACGAGTTTTCCATTGCCCAACTCGAGATGGCATTTCTATGATGATGCCATCTTAGTTTACTGAGATAAAAAAAAAGTTAGAAAGAACTACCTCTCTAACATGGAGGTAAAAAAGGTTGTTTTTGGTTAATAACTTTTGATTTATTCGTCATAACAGTCCAAAATTTTCAGACAACTTAGCTTATATATTGGTATACATGTCGTACCAGTGATAAACCAAATGAAAGTGTGTAGTCTGATTTTTAATAGAGCGCAAACATGTCTATTATCCAAATTAGATAGACGACAATTTGTTTTTTTAATATTATCCGATGCGGATATATATGTCAATTGTCGCTTATGGCGGATGTCCCTTAGTTCGATATATTCCTGACTTTATTGGGCAAAAATGGCATTGTTTTACCTGTATTTTAGAGAGGTAGTTCTGTTCCAAGTCTCGATGGGATGTCTGAATACATAGTATCAGAGATTGTGAGTCAACTATATGTCGCTAATTTTGTGTATCCGAACTCTTTTGCCTCTTCATGTTGAATTAAATAGAGTATAAACATGTTAAATTCATCATGCGGAACTATCGGAACTATCAACTTAATTAATAATGCATTAATTACGGTACACTTGCACCCAGGTTTATGCGTATATCGAAGCTCTCCTATATTTTTGTTGTTTTTCGTATATTTTAGTTGCTTCGAATTTTAATTTTAAGTTAATTCTTCTTCTATTACGATCGGTTTTGGGGTTCTGAGATAATTTTCTCAAATTTGCGTAAGATGTCTTAATGCCAAGCCTTCAATTTGACGGGACAGCTTCAACCTGATGAATATAAGGGTAGACACACACATATCGAACACATGGGTCGTCAAATCGAGTGGTCATCAAAATCACCCATAATTAGCGCATCTTATCGCGGGATGAATGCGATGTCACTGTGGATGTTTTCTTTCGTATTTTGTGTAGAACTTTTGACATTTAACAAGACGTACAGCATCTACAGAAAATAATTTCGATGGTATTTTATAAAAAAAAATAGCATGTGGTAAAGAGTATTGCGTCTCTTATCACCACGCCTGTGTCGCAATGCATAGTAGTTGTCAGAGATTGCCTATGGCATATTCGGGATGGGAAGACCTTTTGAATTGGCAGAATATAAGCATAGAGAAAGCTGTAACGTCTATTATCCAGAAACGGCTATATATGGTAAGATATCGGGACAATGTATCTATTTGTTAAATCAGACTTGTATTAGCATAGAACAGGAGCATTTAGCTCAAGTATCTCTCGTTTAATTTAATAAAATATCAGATAAGACAATGAAAACTTTAAGAACATCGAACAAATAGTTTCGAAGTTATAGTGCCGAACGAGAATTTGTGACACACGAACACAGACGGACAGATATGGATTGCATATCGCCTGACCAGGGTTGGTTAGATATAAGCCTCTTTCGAATCACATCTAACAATACACCTGTTAAGTTTAGCTAGTTCAGTGAATCAGAATTCAAGACAAATTATATAAGACTACATAAAGATTCAGTTTTTAAATGAGATGACCTTGACTTTTGACCTCAAAATGCATAGACTAACGTGGACAACATATTTATTATTTTTCAAGAATTTGGGTGAATCAGGACTGAAAATATAGACCTAAGAAATTAGTCAGTTTTGTGGTGCTGTAATCTTGACCTTTGACATTTTGACCTTATAATATTGACCCATTGTGTATTCAGCGAAGATTTAAAGTGGATCGAAGGAATAGTTTGGAAGTTATCTTGCTAACTAGAATTTGCGATATACGCACGCACGCACGAACAGTCAGTAGGCCTAATTCTATATCCCCCCGTATACAATGTAAATAGTACGTTACCAAGTCACGTTTTAACAATAATCGCTTCAGAATAATTAGGTAGAAGAATTATTCACATCGAATAAATTGAAGCTGACAAAATCTGCCCGCTTTTTCCAAGTCTTTTTATGATATATGTATTAGCCAGCTCCAGTTTTCCGGGATATTTTAGTATCACCTACTATAATGAATAGATAAGTCACAGGTTTGGGTCTGTTGCAGGACATTATCAGTTCAGATTAAACATTTTGAAGTCATACGAAATGCCTTTTGTCCTTATTTGGTGTCTTTTCCAATTTGTGATACGAGCCGAGTCAGTTCAAATTTGGATACCTGAGGTGTGGATAAGATTAACTTAAGTTTCGTAAAAAGAGTCCGCACTCTTATTGACTGGAGTACTTCGATTGTACACAAAAGCCCAAAAGCTCTTTCAGTAAGGCCACTTCTCGTCGTTTTTGGCAGATCTCTCGCGGTCGCGACGCGTCACCCACGACTTGCGAAACTTATGGTAGGCCGTTAATGCCAAAACCTCGCTGATTTTAACCGCGGTGTAAATCCGATTTACACCGCGGTTAAAATCAGCGAGGTTTTGGCATTAACGGCCTACCATAGAAACTCGACTCGATGCACATGGAGTACCTATTTCTGTTTTGGAGCTAGCGTTGATTGGCTCGTTTGACAACCACCACCAACAGCTGTCTTGGGCGATGTTTTGACAAATTTCATCCACGTTGTTCTCGACATAATTAGGTAGTCGATCATGTTTATAGTCGTAGGAACCGGGGCGGTTCCCCCCTCCCCCCTCGAGAGCTAAACCGTCCACCGAAAGACTCCCCTTCCCCCTCTCAGGTTATGAGACCGACAACTCTGCTGACTGGACGTTGATTGCTGCTGTAATATAGTTTTCACGCAGTGAAGCATGGAAATTATTAAAGTAATATTAGTATATCAGTACTAGTATTTCAATCTCCAGCTACGATATTTATGCTTGCCTTCGCCAGTGTAATAAGTATGTATTTTGTGTATTCATCGATAATTTGTCTATAAACAAATTTATATTTAAAAACGCGTTTATGAGTATGAAAGTGGTCCAATAAGTATCTGAAAGAAACCTCTGTATATGCTCCAGATCACGAGAAATGGACACTTTGGCGCGTACTGCTATGATAGTTTTTGGGGACATTCCGTTCCCTCATGTCAAATCATCTTCCAACGCCACTGATGCTGGTTTGTTCCATTTCGTTCATCACTACAGACTATTGGCCGATTCTCTAGAGGCATTCACGTACTTGGCATTGAAATTTCGAGGAAGAGCACCATTCCGTGTGTCCGCAACACACAGCAACCATTGAACACAATTTCGTAATCGTAACGCATTCGTCGTAGACGCTCAGGGACACACGCCAATACCTTCGTCTGTGTTGGCACCACTGGTTATTGGTCCGATTTTACGATAACTTTACGTCTATAAACGAACGTATAGAACTTTCTACACCGATAACACTACTGCTAGGAAGTCTTTTTCAAGCTTAGCATACATTTCTTCTGTCACAGTCCTTTCGAGGAAAATAAAAAAAAACTGTTTGACCCGCCACAATGCCATCTTTGCTAAAGTCACACTGTTCTACGACTGGTAACATTTTGATTGCGTTTCACCCTCTCGATCAGCCGGTGACAGCATATACAATATGGCCTGGATGTTGGCCGGAATTGGGTTCAAGTCTGAAACGTATTGTCTTACATGCATTGTTCAGCGTCTTTGTTCAAACGAGTAATTCAATTTCTCACAAAGTTTTAGGAATTTGCGAATCTTCTAGCCATGATCACGTTCTGCTTCTGGATTAATTTCACCTCGAGATCCTGATGCCGTCCACCGGGTAGGCCTTTCAATGCTTCGTTCAGATGTCTTTGAAATGATTTCGGTGCTGATGAGATACCGAATGGCATTTTATTTCATATATACCTTCCCCAAGATCTGAAAAACGTACATATGTCTTTGTCCAAGCCATTTTCAGAAACTAATTTTCGCATAAACTTTTGCGAAAACTTTGGTCTTCACGAGGTCAAGCAGTACATCTTCGATGATTGTCAGCTTGAAATTGCTGTGTTTTAACTGGCGATTCAATGGTATGGGTTGAAACATATACGGGTCGCTTCATTTGCTTGATTAACCACCTCGCTATATAGCTGAAATACTGCTGGACGAGTCGTTGAATCTTAATTCTCTCCCTTAATTGATTAACCACCACCATAGTGAACACTCAATCTGTCAGTTCAGACAATAGAATAACTCATCCAGTTCACCTTTCTAAGAATCGTGACCCGTGAAATCGTCTCGATGTTCAGCCAAAATATCCTCAGGCTTAAGACTACTATATGTTCTGCAATAAGATGTTCGGGGTGATACACTGTTAATCAAGTTCATATAACGCGACTGACGAAGATTGGCTTAAACGTTATCGACACAATATGAAAAAAAAAAATCAAAAGTTTATCAGATTTCAGATAGTCATATTTTTGTAAGTCCAACTTCGGATAGGGACCGAGTTCGATAATTAAGTTTGACCTTAAATGTCGACTGTTTGCGAGCAGGTTTTTTTTTCATAGTGGCACGTTTTATCAGAAGCCGGCCATAGTTCACAGTTAGCCCAGTTAGCCCCCCCGGACTCACAGTTTTGGATGTCAGCGGATTTCTGGCTTTATCACTGAATAACCTAGATTTAGCTCCGAATGTTCTAATATCCTACCATATTTATCTTTCTTGCCAGGTTTCGTTGATTTGAAGAACTGTATTTCATATCTCCATACGCGTCGCCAGTATTCCTTGAGAGAGGGTCGTTTCCTATGCTTATTTCTATCAGAGACCCCAGCTCTTTGCTGTCCAGCATAGGAAAATAATATGTAGTTGAGAGAGAGAGAGAGAGAGAGAGAGAGAGAGAGAGGTAGAGAGAATTAAGGTTTAACATCGCGTTCATATGTAATTTACCGTTGAGAGATGGTCGATCACAATCAACGATCCAGTACCTGGCACACTGCCAAGATTATAACACGCAACCCTCACACAAACAGAAGTATTGTTGTTTATCCCTAACTGGCCTGGGGCTTTATGGACCTGCCCATGTATGGGGGGAGGGGGATTTCCCCCGATCCCCCTCCATATAGTGTGTGTACCCCATGAGCTAGGGGACTGAATTTTATCACATTATACCCTTTGGTCAAGTTCTACCAGAAAATGTAAAACAATCCGAGTTGGCCACTTTGATTACGTCACAGTGAGGTCATTTTCAAGAAAATCATTTTTTGGTCGATTTGTCGGTCAGATTTATCGATTTTTTGGTTTATGTGGTTTTTTTTCACAATAACTTCACAATGAATAGTAAATTATTAATAGTAATCTGCTTCGAAACAAAATAGTTTTTGACTACTTTTCCACGCAGAAAAGCAGGGATTTTGATAAAAATGACCAAAATCATGGCCATCATTTTGAAATTACCATGAACCTCTGCTCGGGGCAGGAGGGATATGCAAACGGGTTCAAAATAACTCCAATATGATAAGTTATAATGATCCCGCGCCCCACCCCGGCACTGATGGGGTGAACGAATGTACAGAATCAGTTCAAACACCAAAGATGACAGAATAATAATCCTTCTGAAAACCTGTCAGCTGTGATGGTTACTGATAGGGCGGATATTGGTGTGTAAACATCAGTGCCAAAAAACAACAACAAACCACTGAAGGAACTGCGAACATGAAAAGCATTATTGAATTACTCAACGACATTTACGATACAAACAAACGCTGATCCATGGGAGACAACTCTAATCGAATAACATTTCCTGCTACATTTTCGGGGAAACATTTTTAACAGTGTATAACCGCATACATGTGATAAATAAATCAAATTCCTGTAAGCAAGGGACGAAAATTATATTAGACGTACAACAGTTTGACGAGCAATCAGCCTGCTCACTGGGAGTGAGTGAGTAGGATTTAACGTTGTTTTCAAAAAAGTTTCAGTAATATCACGACCTCAGGCCCGCAAAACAAGAGTTTTTGGGGGGGGGGGGCGGTGGTATTAAGGAGAAGTGTCGAAATATGGGGTCTCTATATATAACCCCATGCTTTATATAAATCCACATCAAGGTGTGAAACCCACTTTGGGTGAATCGAGAAATAAACGGTTCCCCGCCAAACAAAATACATCAGCATATTCTACAAGTATCACTTTATATATTCCCGTCGTCAAATTAGTAAATTTGTGCAATTCTTTACCTTTGCCGGGCGATTCAAAATCCAACGTAATTGTCCATCCATCTAGGAACAGTAAGATTATGGCGGGCTTCGTTCTCAATTCTGATTGGTCAGAATTAGTGACATCATTTGGAGTTCATTGACAAGACATGTGGGCATATCAGGAGACTGATACCGCGCTAGCCTCCTTACTCGAGATGATGTAATGAATCTGTAACACTCCGAATTCGGTATTTATGTTTTCATTTTGGATTCGAAATTGTCTAGTTTAGTGTAATATCTGTTATTTCTTGATACAGTAGCTGGTATACAAGTCAATGTCGTAATATAATTCAATAACGGTTGTTGGCATGCAACTCTCGATACTGCAAATCAGAATTATCCAAGGTCAACGGCAACGAATTTCGGCAGTGATTATCATTGTGAGCCGACACCTACTAGATTCTACCATTCTCGTCCTACGAGACTCAAATCTGTGAGACATGTCTCTCGGGTAAGTGGTAGCCATCCCACCGGAAATTTTGGAAGTGAGACGAGTATTATAGTCCGACCAGTGACCAATCTACTGAGTGAAACTGTGTGTATAAACGCAACAGAAACTGGTGAAAACTATTTCTTCGCGATCATGCCACTGCCAAGCTAAGCAATATGCTTGGTCTCCCTTGTTCAAACGTTCACCTGGCGAACGTCAAAGCAGCTCATAATTTCTGGGTTACAATTACTAAATCTTGGCTAACTAACTGTATTGTTGTTCTACTTACATGAGGTAAGGTAGTGTATTTTCGCTTTCGAGACTACCGATCTGATTTACCTTCTATTTTTGTGGGAGACTCGTTGATCAACTGGTTTAGATCGCCGACAGTTAGTGCTGGGGCTGGGTACCTTAATCTGGTGGTCGTTGTTCGAATCTCTCATGGGACTCGCCCAATTCAGCAATAGAATCTATGTTATAATAATACAGTGTAATCCCAAAATAACGAAATCACTTTGTAAATGACAAAAAAAAATATCTGCATATTTAGTAAGGATGATACGGTACACTGATTACCACAATTAGGTCACTAAGGTCACAATTAGGTCACTAAGGTCAGAATTAGGTCACTAAGGTCACAATTAGGCCACTAAGGTCACAATTAGGTCACTAAGCGCTTCGGTTAATCAGCAAAGTCGCTGTTAATTTTGATAAAACACACTGATATAACAACGTCATATTTTGATGAGTAAATAATGAGATTTATTTCCTGCGTTTTTAACGTGAGTACACTTGAAATGTGCGTATTTGAAATTTTAGATTGTCTGTTAACTGTTGATGAAGTTACAGTGGACGGAAAGTTTTTTAGAGCGATGATGTAAGAGGGAGTCTCGCTGTCAAAAATAGTGACAGGGCTTCCACTTGCACGAGAATCGTTACTATCAAGAAGGCAGATTTTGCCACCTGTTCTCTCTCGATGTTCTGCTGATGGAACTGCTATCAAGGCATAATATAAAAACACAGAAAAACGTTTCTTTAAAAAGGTTAGGCTACTTGCCTTCCTTATAAGGTAGGCCTACTGGTCTCTTCCACATAGTTCTTATTGGGTATGTGACCAGGCCTATTACCCAGAGAATGATTTCCTTGCCAGAAAGTGCGCGCGCACACTAGCCTGACTATGTCAACCCAAATAGGCGCAATATGATATCCAATGGCTATCCTCGCTCTAAAAATAGAGTAACCAATCAGAACATTTCTAATGGGTGGTTTCATGATTCGGCTTCAGCCAATCAGAGCGTCTGTTAGACCGCTCGTTAGCGGACTATTACCGGTGTGTAGTCTGCCCGTGCATCGGAGACAAACTATCGGCCGGCATCTCGCTTCGCTGCTGATACGAACTGAATTCGAACTCGATTTACACTGACTGATAATCCCAGCAGTCTGATTGGTTATCACAGTTTAGTTTGCCTCATCAGACCCATCCTCCCCACAGCGCATGCTCCATTTCGCAGGTTCATTATCATCCCTGCCTCCAATAGCGGAAGTTGACCGTACTACGTTACTATGACGTATAGGGGAAAACCCACGTACGCACGGTTCAGTTTGAATCCGACCGAACAACTCCTTCAGTTTTGCACATGAGCGAACTACTTTTCATATGCTCTGTCCAAATACACAGGGAAAATAATCTCCAGATAATTCCTTTTAACGCTAGGTCAATAGAGGTATTACACAGACTTGAAAAGTAATCGAAATGTTCGGCAAACATCTTTTTTACTATATGTGATATCACTTCCGGCGATGTGCGCGCGGCCCCAAATCCGGTCCAAAAATCTGACTGGTGGCTGGGGCCCCCCAGCGAGGTGGTTGCATCAGACCCAACCTGCTCACTGGGCTGATCCACATGCGCAAGCTGGCTTATTCAATCTCAGCCCGCAATCGCTCTCTAATGTTTGGAGGCGGGCGAATCTGCATGTCCCCTTCCAGCCCGAGACAGCCTCTTCACTCGAAACGACGTCATGAATCTGTGACACCCAGTTCGTTATATTTGTTATTATTTAGCTTTCGAAATAAATCTATTTGAGTGTTTTAACGATAAATTTAATTCACGGTACTCTAACAAAGAACGCAGGCTCACCGATGGTAGTAGTATATTTGAACTATTGCGCGGCCACGGAAGCTTTATGGGAGTGATCGGGTCATAGATAAACAAATGAGTAGTAGGGAGCCGTGAAATCCACGCTCGTTTTCCAGGGAGGTAACTCTTGGTCCCCTTTTTTCCAGATTAAAGGTATAGGGGACGCCACATCGCCTTTCACCTCTGCGGTGCCAGGGGGCGCCACCAGCTCAAGGTCACGTGGAGGTCAAAAGTAGTTCCGGCAACCTGTAACCTTTGTATTCCTCCGCGGACAGAACGTAGTCCCATGTCAACCAAGTGACTTCCAATGTTAATGTATACGGGGAATGCCTAAAAAGAGTATGAGAATAGACGTTTTGTGACAGGGGTGGGTCCCTAGTGGACCGAATGGGTCGAGTGAGGTGTCAAAGTGAAGCGCTCCTCTAGGGCCATTCAGTCAATGGGGTGGGTGCATGTAAAATTAGGATTTTTTCCCGAAACTATAAAAAAGCGGAATACGGACTTTACCCCTATCAACTCTAGCCAAAAGGGCTAATATCGGGCCCCGGGATTATTGGGACCTGCCTATCAAGTCAATGGGGTGGGTGCATGTAAAGGATTTAGAATTTTTTCCCGAAAATATAAAAAGCGGAACACGGACTTTACCTCTACAATAGGGGTCTGTATTATACAATATAAGGGAAAATGCCTGTATGGGGTATAGGGATGGTCATTTTTTTTTCGTGGGTGTTACTATGGGTTGTGGGGTCTCGTTTTTCTCGTCTCGCCGAGAAAAAACACAATGGAAGGGGTCCCGGAGCGAATTGGTGAAATTTTTGGAAAAAGTCACCGAGGTCTGTATATAGGCCTATAGGCTGGCCATGGAGGGTATAGGTCCAACCTGGGAAATTCACACACGTTCATTGTGATATGGGCTGTTTGGATTTGTTTTTCACGTCTCCTCATTTAGAACACGATGGGAAGGGTTTCGGAGCGAAACGGTGAAATTTTTGGAAAAAGTCACCGAGGCCTGGGTAGGCCCATAGGCCTATACTGCATGGCTATGGGTGTATAGGTCCATACGGGGTGGACGTTTTGGGATTTAGGTGGGCCCCTAATGGTCCGATGGGGTCGAGTGAGGTATCAATGTGAAGCCTATGTTAGGGGGCAACCGATGGGATGGATGAGGGGTAGGAATATCGTCATTCTGCGCATGCGCAATAGACAAAGTGTATGGAAATAGACGTTTTGGGATCTAGGGGAGCCACTAGTGGGCCGATTGGATCGAGTGAGATATCAATGTGAAGCCTATGTGAGGGGGCATCTGATGGGGTGAGTGCGGGGTTGAAATATCGTCACTCTGTGCATGCGCAGTGGACAAAGGGTATGGAAATAGACGTTTTGGGTTCTAGGTGGGTCACTAGTGGGCCGATGGGATCGAGTGAGGTATCCATGTGAAGCCTATGTGAGTGGGCTAGACTAGGGTGTCGTTTCCATTCTGCTACGCAGGCCACCTGGGTTGTGACGTCACTTCCGAGTTTCACCTCCAAACCCAGAAGAGTTCCAATGTTCTCTTAGACGTCCGGATGTTCAACCTCCGGGGATTTTCCCGGCCCGGCCCGCCCCGGCCGCAGCGCGCGCGCGCACGGGTTCTCCGGCCGCACGCGCGCGCGCGCGTCATCACCGCCAGTGCGCGGATGAATGTCGGATCAAAAGGTCAAAGGTCACATCCAGGTCAAAAGGTCCAAGGTCTCCCTTTCGGCAAGGTTCGGAGACAATGTTGCGGCATCGATATACAGAGCTTGAACCCCAAAAGGGGATTGTAAATTAACCTGCGAAGGATGGGCAGTTCCATTTGGACCAATCAGTGGTCGAGAAAAAAAGCCAATGAGCGATCGATAAAAGAACCAATAAACGGGTACTAGAATTTCGCTCACGTCTGCGCCTACATCCGGGTACTGGGATGCTTTCGCCTACGTCCGCGCCTACATCCGGGTTCTTGTACACCCGGGTAATGTTTTCTGGACATGGATGGGTTACCTTTGGCTCCATTCTAGGCCACTGATTGGCTAATACGGTGTTCAAAGCCAGTTTCATGCATTATGCTCATATAGAAAACACACAAGACAGGGTTTTTTGGTGAGATCTCATTTTGTTTTTTATTCAGTAACAACAACAACGTGAGAACAACCACGTGAAAACTGAAGCCCAGAACAGGGGGCTTGTACATTGAAAGAACTGAAGCCCAGAACATGGGGCTTGTAAACTTAAGCCCAGAACAGCGGGCTTGTGTACATTGAAAGAACTTAAGCCCAGAACGGGGCTTGTACATTGAAATGATGGGCGGCCCAGTCATATACGAGTACATCGCGGTCCTCGGCCTTAGGGTACTCGTCAAACATCTGTACGATGGTAGATAAGGGTCTTCCCCGGCATCGATGGTACAGGTAAAACAAGCAATATTGTCCGCAGACGCTACTGGCCAGGCTTTGCAACGTTTGACTGTTCCAACACCACGTCTCTGTACCTTGATCCATGAAGTCTGTTAAATCGGAATGGAGGGGTGGCAGGCCGTACGGGTCAAAGTATTCGCCCTGCTGTTCTGTCAAGTACACGGCCACCCAATGTTCACCGGGCCGATCCATCGGGTCCGTGTTGAGAACGTAAGCAGCAGGATACATACGGTCTAATGGGAACACATCTCGGGCGAACACCCCTTGAAAGACCATACGTGTCCCTGGGTCATTCTCCAGCACGGTGGTTATCTGGTCTGTATCCATGTTAGGTGGAAAAGTCACACAGGACGTTGCGCGCCTTGTCCACTTGAATGATGTTGTCAAACTCGGCGTAGCAGATCACATTGACGGTGGTCCCCAGGGCTCGTGCAAAGTGGATTTCCAACTGTAAATTGCCTTGCATGGCCAGGGCCAGCTGATGGACGTTCTCTAAGGTGAGGGTCAGATCGAAACAGAACAACGTGTATCCGTTCGCGTAGTCCTCCCGACTGATCAAATTCCCTTCGTCCTGGTTGATTTCACCGGTGGCTGTAAACAGGCTCTGATAGGCTCGAATGAAATTTCTGCGCCCAAAGTTCGGTGTTAAGGCCGTGGCTGGGACCTGTTGTCCATCCACATGCAGGGCCACAAAATTGATGCCGAAATGTTTAAAGCCAAACGGATTCTCTGGGTAGGCTCCGCTGAAACTGGTATTTTCCACACAGGCCAGGATCAATCGCTTGGGTAGTTCTCCCAGGAGCAGGTTTTCTTTGTTGGCGCCCATATTTCCAGCAGGCACAGAGAACACTTTGGTTTGTATACGTCGGATAGGGTACTGGGCTGGTTTTGTTTCCAAGGCTTCCATGTGTCCCAATTGAACGGCTGGATTCGGTTTCACTTTTCGGACATACAGGACTGCGTCTTGGATGACAATCTTATAGTCAGCTGCATGCCCATCTACGTTAGTGGCCATCAAGGCGAAGGTCGGAGGCGCCCGTATCAGTCGGATTTTGATGGGGATCTTGTTCAAAAGGTACCGGTCTTGCATGAACATGTCTGCGTGTAGTCGACCCATGAGATCCACCGAGGCACCGTTCGCAGTGAAAGCCTTCCGTTTGTTATATCCCACATTGTCCATCGTGTCCATGTGCTCGGGTGTGTCCTGGTAGAATAAAGCGGCTGTCAGCTGAGATTTTTTAGCCTCTCGGCCATACGACAACAGTGTCTCGATGTAGACTCGATAGGGGTACGTGTTGGTCGAGTCACTGATGAGTTTGTCGTTGAGAAAAATATCCACCTCAAACATCGAGTGCAGTCAGAGATTCGTCGGGCCCACCGTTGCAGCTTGGATGATTCTGGAGCCATCCCCATTGACCACCTTGGCTTTCACATACAAGTATGTATGGGCTAAATCCACATAGGCCGTATCCGCATTACTGATGGTGAACTCGATGGGCCCTGTTTCGTTGATGCTGGAGAGCGGGAGATGCTCCACCCATAATCCTTGTTCGGCACTGGTCTGTGTGGGCGGCACGGTCCACAAATCAAATTCACTGTTGGTGGAGGGACAGGACTCGGCGTGGATCAAGGACATGTTTAATAAAAGATATCCTGGGTCTTCGATGTGCGTCGTCGCTGGGTCGGTCGTCGACTGGTGCGTGGTCTCAGTGGGGCAGCTCTTTTATTACCTACGGTGCGTTGTGCTTTGGCCACCAAGACGCCTCCCGCTTCTTTGGCCCGCCGTTTCAAGGCTTCTTTGGGTGCCGTACCCCCAAGACATCACCGGCCACTTGCAGTCCACTGCGTACCGCTTGTTTGCCGATTGCTTTCACCCCACGCGTCACCAAGGGCAGGAACGTGTTGACGATGCTGCCGAGTATGTTCCCCAGTCCATGTCCTCGTTGCATGCGTGCACCGCTAAAGACCGGAAAGCCACCCCCGGCCTGTTGGGCATAATAGTCGGCATAGCTGCGTGCATCGCACTCGTAAGGTACTTTCAGTATGCAAAGTGGGGAGCACGTGCTTGTCGAAAATGAAGTGTCAGCACCACTTTTCCTCGTTCGAATGCCACCGGTCGTCCCGTGTCATCTCTTATATCCACCGTGATCGTGTTGATGTCGGTTTGTCGTACGGGTAGGTAGAGCATGTGGGTGAAACTGTGGGTGACTTGATCTCCATACGTCTTTTTAATGGGGACCACCCGTAACAGAGGTGTGTTGATATCGCCCACGATGTGGTTGTCCACCACGTCCGAGTAGACGTAGAGTCCGTACATACCCGACTTCATATCCATCGGGATCTCGCCTTGGTGGGCGGTGGGACCAGCGAACGTCTGTAGACCGAAACCCAGCATTTGCTGTAGGATAGAACTCAGTACGACACTCGCGTTGGCGGTGACGATAACCTGTGCCTTGTCGTTGTGTGCGTTGTAATCGAAGTCACGTGATTCTTGAAGGGAAAGGATTTGATGGGTTTTGAAGTATTCGTGACCTCCCGTAGAGCCTTATAATGCAACAGACCTGACAGCCCACCCATGAACTCCTTGGGAGTATCGTATTGGCCTTCGGGGAGGGTGAGTCGGGTGTTTTTGCCTTCGTAGGTCACCTCGTACCACACTTCATTGGCTCGCACGTTGTACCACGAGTAAGGGTATTGGATATCCACGAGGCCACATTCCCAGCGCCCAGGTAAATGCAACGGTTGGTTGCGGTAACTGGGTGACGTACTTGGCCACGGTGTTGTCAGGAAACACATCCAGCGAACTGTTACTGGGTAGGGTGAGGTAAAACATGGCGACTCAGCTGTCCTGCTGCTGCTGTTGGTCTTAATAGGTGTTCCAGGCCTTGGGCGGTTGTGTCCGGCGTCGTGTTCGTCGCGGTGACTTGCTACGTGTCACGGCTCTGGAGATGTGGGGTGTCCTGATCAAGGATGGTTTTTTAAAGGTCTGAAAAGAAGGTGCCCGTTGTGGTGGTGGTGGTGTTTTGGGAGGTGATTCCGGTTCCCATTCGGATTCCCAAGAAGGTAGTGGGCCCATCGGCGATTGCTGGGTTCGTTGCATAAAGGCCCAGCGGTGGGGGTTCCCCACCAATTCCTGTGGTACATGCATGTCTTTCAAGCCTTGAGCGAAGACCTCCCATCCTCGAGGATCCGTGTGCGACCTGCGTTTACGCATCAGGTCATTCACTAAATCCGTCATGTGGGTCCCGGGAACCACCTGATTCTGTACCAGTAGTTCGCCTTTATCATTCCAAGTCATGTTAGGATTCTGTTTCATCCGTTGTAATACCAGGCCAGCTTGTTTCTTGAACGATGCAGGTACACTCTTCAGCACTTCGTCTTCCACCCACTGTGGGGCTGTGGGTGCTACCCCTGGTAATGGCGGTTGTTGGAGCGGTGCTGAGGTCGGCAGTATGTCACGCGGTGGTGGTGGTGGTGGTGGGGTAGAGAAGGTTTTGTATTCGTCCATGAACATCATGTACCGTTGAAGCGTCTCATTGTACCGTTGTACTTTCTCACTGTCGCTTAACCCCGGTCTCTGTAAGATCTGTTGCATCTCTCCATCGAGGGTGTTTAGGGTCTTCACCGTAGGTGGGACAGGGTAGAGTGATTGGAGGTTTTGAAGGAACCGTGGTTCGACGAGGACCATTTTTTCGTGTGGTTCATTGTCGGCCGAAGAGTCCACCCAATACTGGACCCAACACGGAAGCGGCCAACGGTGCTAAGATGGCCCCGAGAAAGCTGTCTTTCTGTAACACCTTTTTCTTTTGTGTTTGAGGGACCCGCTTCTGGACTAAGGTTCGGAGACCTGTCTTATCCTTGGCCAACTTGGTCTTCTGAGCCGGAGTCAGTGGAACGTTGCCTTTTAACAGGTTGTACCCGATCTCGCACAGACAGCGTACAAGGTCAGGGTCCGCACCGCGTAAAATGGTTCGGACCAACTCGGGTGGCGCCGTCTTCAATACACGGAGCGTCGGAGCGTGCTTCCGTACTCGCGCGGACATCATGTACAACTAATGCCAGAACCCACAACTCTGCTCTTTTTATCTACCTCAGAGAACAGAGACAAAGTCAACCATGCTGTGGTATTCATTCTTTTTATTATCCCCATCATCAAATACAAACACCCCAGCTGGGGGAGCCACTGTGGGTGTGTTAACATTATTTTTGCATGTACACGTGGTGGGCCTCTCCGAGAAAGATGCCGGTCCGTAGTCGAAGGTGGTCGGGGGTGGCTTGCTTGAGGTCGAAGAGCATATACCCGTGCTGAGGGGTTGTGGCATCTTTAAAGGCTTCCAACGCAAACGGTGTGCGGCCGGGATACATCTGTCTCGCCAGGTGCAGCAGTTGAGTGGTATCTCTCGGGTTTTTGAAGACCACCAGGTAGTGGGCATTTAAGCTGATGTTCCGATGTTCTTTGTTTTTACTGAACAGATTCTGCACAATGTAGATGATGCTGAGCCGTCGATGGTGGCTGCCTTTGGTAAAGAGTTGGGTGACCCGCGCATCCGTCTCCGCTATGAGATCATCCAGAACCACCAAGGTGTCGGGTTCCAAATCGGCCCGGTTGGGTAGGCCTTCCACGAACGTGATGTGGGGCATTGCTGCATACGCTGCCTGCCATTCTCTGTAACACCACACGACTCGGGAAATGGGTGGGTGATCATGCTGTCGGCGTGAGGAAGGAGCTTCCTGACGAAGTGCGTTTTGCCGGAACCCGTCGGTCCTGCGATGACGCAAGTGAAGGGATGCTGCCACCGAGGGTCCATGGTTCGAGGTGTATCCGTTGTCGTCGTAACCCGCTCTTGTAAATTTGGCACGAGTGAACTGGAGTGGTGGTGGTGGGTACAACGTCGGTCGTCGTTGTCTGTTCACTGCGAGTGATGATGGTGGTGGGTGCAACGTCGGTCGTCGTCTGTTCACTGTGAGGGATGAAATCCGGTGGGTTTTCAGACGTAGTGGGTGTACTTGGTGTAGGTGTGGAGCTTGGTGTGGAGCTCGACGTGGCTTGTACACGGGGTGTGGTGATGACTGGGCTCGATACGGGGTTGAGTGGTGCTATCTGTAGACCGGTTTCACTGATGGCTGGTGTTCTCAGTTGGTTAAGTAACGTGCTGACATAGGCTACGTCGTAAACCACACCTCCGTACAACACACTCAGCAGGGTTAGCAGTATCACCACAAAGCCCACTTGCGCTTTGCGCGTTTTGGGAGACGCTGTGTTCAGAGGCAGCTCCTGTTTGTCCATAGCACTGTGGTCGGACGTGGAATGAAGGATGACGGCAGTGGTGTCTGGCTTTATAGTCGTTTCACCTGGTTGGCAGCGACCCAGTAATTGAAGGAACTGGGCCAGCCTTGCCATTTGACGAAATGAAGCAGTTTGCCACGTCGACGTTCCGTTTTCAAAATCTGCTCCACCGTGTAGTAGTCTTGCTTTGTTTTTACGACAGGCTGTAATTCCGTCTCGTAAAACGTCCCTAGCAACGGTTCCCCTTGAAGATCTTCCAGTTCATAGACCCGCTGCTGTCGGGGTAGGCGCCGTTTAATCAGGAAGTGCTCATCGCTCCAGTTGGGCAAGTAACTTTTCTCAAATTGACCTTTGACTTTACTGATACGTACAGGGTCCCCGACCTTGAACACCGCCTTCGTCGTTCGCTGCGATGGCCTGGGGTACAAGACACGCCGGACTTGGGCTTCATTTTGTTGAGTCACGGTAATGGGGGCTCTCTCTATACTCCGGTGATAGGCTCGATTGTAACCACTCACAATTTTCGGGAGAACATCGATGTACCGCCTTGTATTCTTATAGGTGAAATATTTATACATACGGCCTTTGAATGTCCTGTTGAACCTTTCCATCACGGAAGCCTTGGTCTCGTTGTACGTATGGAAGAAAAACACCTGGGCTTTCAGAAACTGTTGGAACGGTCTGTTGAGGAATTCCGTGCCTTCGTCGGTTTGCAAATACGAAGGTTTGCGCCCGGTCTTGAAGATGTCTTTGAACGCCGCTATGAGATTCGCCCCCGTTTTCGTCCGGATGGATACCACCCACGCATACTTCGATAGGATATCGATGCACGTCAAGATATACCGATTCCCATCGTTGTGTTTGGCAAAAGCACTCATATCGACCAAATCCGCTTGCCACTGGGCATCTATTCCTCCCACGATGACCCGGTTGCGTAGAAAATGGCGACGGACAGCTCGATGTAAGGTATAGGTGTCTTGTTTTCTTAACCAATCTCGGACTTGGGCACGTTGTATCCCCTGGGGTTTGGCCGCTCGATAGAGAACCGACAATGCACTATAGGCCGCCGGACTGTCGGGACTGTAGTATAAGTTATCCAACATCTTCTCCCAGCGCTTCATGGTGACAAATGATGATGGACCCTGGCTCTATCGTTTATTTATAACGGGTATATCTTGGGCCGGAGTTTCTTTCTGATTTTCTTCGTTGGCTTCTGCACAGTGTCCATGGTAAATGACCAGTCCAACTCGTCTGATGACCGCTTGATAAGCACTTGATCCACATCTACCACGGCATCTTCCAATGCAGACCATAGATCAGGGTGAAGGGTAAAATGCATTGTACCCCCATCTAGCCGAGCCAATTGAGCAAAGAAAGGGCCGCGTCGGATGTACACATCGTGACACAAGTGGATGAGGTCGCCGTCCAGTTCACCAGACAACACCCGTTTGAATTTGGTCCAGCCCTCCCGGGACAGACGAATGTGGGCCGAGCACGGTTGTGTAGGGTCCGCATCACAGATGTCTCCCACCTCCTCCATGATATCGACCTTATCCGCATAGACGTGCAGGAAAACCTCGGGGGTCAAGCTGAGATACGCCAGTATTATATGCTTCGTCATGGTCAGTACGTGAAGGGTACCAGATTTGACTGTCTCTCGTATTTATAGGGAGAACCCTGTGAGATCAAAGGATCTGGTGGTCATGTCACTGGGCTGACTGAGTCTAGCCGGGTAATCAATGGCATCGTCGTCTGGTTCATGGCTAGACATTTGTTCATTGGGTTCTGCCGCCGCTTCTCTCGCTTCCAACTCGTCGCATCCAACTCGTCTGATGACCGCTCGTCCGGTGTAAACAGCTGGTCCACGATGGGCACCACTTTCTCGAAGGTTGTCCACAGATCGGGGGCTAGGGTGAAGCCTCGCGTAGGGTCTTGGTAGCGGCCCAGGCGTGGGAAGAAGGGTACACGGTGTACGTAGATGGCATTGTCTATGTGGATGAGGTGTCCGTCGAGCTCGCCGCTCAACACCCGTTTAAATTTGGTCCAGCCGTCACGGTGTAGCGTAACCGTATTCGATACGGTCTCAGCGGGCGACCAGCAAACATCTCCACGGTCTTCCACGAGAGTGACTTTATCTTCATAGACGTGTAATCCCACCCGGAGTGTAAGGGGAAGGATGGCTCGTAGGACTGGTGACATGGTTGACCCAATGACGATCGGTAAATGACGCACACTTTGTCTGACCCTCGTATTTATAGTCAGGTCCTTCTGTCAATGCCACAGCGCCAGGGTCAATAGGGCACAGACCATGACTAGACGAACCAGCCGTGGCTGATTCCGGCGTGAGCGCTCGTGGTCCATAGCCCGAGCATCAAGGATGGCTGTCATAGTCCAGTAGTGGTGAGTGATGGCACACCTCTCGATCGAGTGCACTCTGTCGAGGACCGCTTCTGTGAACTCGTTCAGGATCTGGCGTCGCTCTTCGTTGTCGTCGCCATCTGAAAACATGGACCGGACCACTGCTCGGTAACCCGTGAGTGAATTAACCACGGTGGCATGCTGTAAAATGCGAGTCACATAGGGCTGGATCTCCGTCATGGCTCTGCAACCGTAGAAATGAAGGTGTAGGATCCAGAGGGACGTGTTTTATAGACCATGTCACACATGCGCACCTAGATGTAGCTCTACGGGTGTAGTCCGTGATACGTACTATTCTGATTGGTTATGTGGCTCCTATAGAGATAGTACCTTATCGACAATGGGGACTACATGTTCCAAAGCCGTCCATAGATCGGGACCAGGGTAAAACCACCGTCGTTCAGACAGAGGAATCGAGCGAAAAAGGGACCGCAGAAAATGTAGACGTCGTCACACAGGTGAATGCTATCACCGTGCAGGTCACCCAACAACACCCGTTTCAAGGTAGTCCATCCTTCCGGTGACAAAGAGACGTGCGCTTTGGGTTCAGGGGTACACCAACACCTAAGTCCGCTATCGATGAGGTCCACTCGTTTGGGGTACAACAATAGGGTGCAGCCAGGTGTAAGCCTCCGTGTAGCCACAGTCCCTTCTTTCACCTCGGGGTGTAGTAAGTCATCCACCTCGGGGAGTACATCTTTCATTGCCATCCATAAGGGTGGACAGAGTGTGATATAGGTACCTCCACTCTGTTCCAACCGGGGAAAAAGGGAATCCTCTCCAGCAGTGCGTATGTGCACGCCGACTTCCATGTGCATGAAATCCCTTTCGGGGTCTTTTCCCTGTAACAATCGTGTCAATAGAGTCCAGCCTGATAGCGATAACAAAATCTTCACCTTCTGCGGTGCGTCTTGGACCAGCTCCAGGTGATCGTCATTCACGATGAGGTAGACGTCGGACGTCAGTTGGAATAACGCAAGCTCTGTTCCGCTCGCTGCCATGGTGGGGAATGAAAAGCCAACGGTTAGAGAGGTGGCTTTATAGTGTACCTGTTGGGTAGGGTTTTATACACCGTGAGTGGCACTTGTTATACTCGCTTGCGCCATAAGGTCATTAAGGTCAGAAATGCGCTTTTTTCTACTACGCCCTGTGACGGCCCTTCGTGAATGGGCGTAACCTGTGAACATCATAGGAATGCATGTACTAACCTGTCTGTGGGGTTTTTCCACAATGTCGTTCACCTTCGTGTCTTTTCGGGTACGTCCGTGTCTTTTCGGTAAAGTCCGTGTCTTTTCGGTAAAGTCCGTGTCTGTTCGGTAACGTCCGTGTCTTTTCGATAACGTCCGTATCTTTTCGGGTATATATGAGGGTCTTGAGGGGGGCGACTGTATGTGACGTGTTGTATGTGTTTTTCTCGGCCACGTCCGTGTCTATCATCCGGGCACATCACGTCTGCGCCTGCATTGGGGTATGTATGAGGGTCTTCATGCTCACGCGCGCTGCGGATTGAACCACGCACTTCCGGATAACCCGGGCGCGCTGCGGCATCAGATCACCCCCGCGCGCGCGCGCGCTGCGGCCGGGGCGGGCCGAGCCGGGCCGGGAAAACCCCCAGAGGTTGAACATCCGGACGTCTAAGAGAACATTGGAACTCTTCTGGGTTTGGAGGTGAAACCCGGAAGTGACGTCACAACCCACGTGACCTGCGCAGCAGAATGGAAACGACACCCTAGTCTAGCCCCCTCACATAGGCTTCACATGGATACCTCACTCGATCCCATCGGCCCACTAGTGACCCACCTAGACCCCAAAACGTCTATTTCCATACACTTTGTCCACTGCGCATGCGCAGAGTGACGATATTTCAACCCCGCACTCACCCCATCAGATGCCCCCTCGCATAGGCTTCACATTGATACCTCACTCGATCCAATCGGCCCACTAGGGACCCACCCCTGTCACAAAACGTCTATTCGCATACTCTTTTTAGGCATTCCCCGTATACATTAACATTGGAAGTCACTTGGTTGACATGGGACTACGTTCTGTCCGCGGAGGAATACAAAGGTTACAGGTTGCCGGAACTACTTTTGACCTCCACGTGACCTTGAGCTGGTGGCGCCCCCTGGCGCCCCAGAGGTGAAAGGCGATGTGGCGTCCCCTATACCTTTAACCTGGAAAAAAGGGACCAAGAGTTACCTCCCTGGAAAACGGGCGTGGATTTCACGGCTCCCCACTACTCAAATGCTCGTGCCTTATCAAGGTCAACGGCAATGAAAATATGCAGTGATTCTTCTAACCACTGTTGGCGGTTTGCATGAGACAATGAATCGTTCATTCTCCGAGAAATCGGTTTGTTGCCTAAGTTTTCATGTGTGTATGTTTCGGTGTATGATCGTCACTGTATAGCTGAAATATTGCTGAACGCGACGTTAAACCTTAATTCTCTCTCTCCCTCATTCTCCGAGTCTGTAGCTGCTTATTCGGGCCGGATGTCGGCCGATAAATTCCGCAATACGGAGACCGAGTCTACATCCAGGCCGAATTTGAACCGGTATAGATGCCAGTCGATACCGGCCTGCTCTGTGGATATACCAGGGTGAAAACCAGCTTATTCCAAAAGGGAATGTTGGG
Organism: Hanleya hanleyi; assembly: GCA_036873755.1. Classification (NCBI taxonomy): domain Eukaryota; kingdom Metazoa; phylum Mollusca; class Polyplacophora; order Lepidopleurida; family Hanleyidae; genus Hanleya; species Hanleya hanleyi. The sequence goes on from JAVTVY010012506.1 coordinate 42,256, forward strand.
GAAACCGCGTTTGATCGCATAGCACAAGTATGACTCTGTGCCGAAGATTAACACTTTTATTTTCAGAAGATATTCATCCTGCGGCTCTACGAGTGTAAACTCAGTTCCCTTCGTAGATTTCCGCTCAGAAATTTCCGAACAGGATTGTTCGAGTTGCGGGTGGGGGGAAATTGCATGGCACTAGATCATATTAGTACATAGGCCGGTATGCCGGTGTGATGGATAAGAAGGTCCTGGTAATTAATATCCCTTTTCATATCCTTTTCTATTGCAACCAAGGACGGACACTTGTCCCCAATGTGGAGAAAAATGTCCTAGCTGGGTTAGAAGATAGGGGCCGGACACTTCTAGCCACCGGACACTCTTAGCTTCCACACCGGCATGCACATATAATCGGCCAGTCCACATATCCATATGTCATTTTGCTGTGTTGAGGCTGTGTGTCACAGGCTATAATGATGCATTCGCTGGTGTCCGATTGTATATAGCTGTATATGTAGTCGAATCTATTTAATGCTTATCCGAGTACGAAGATTCTGCAAATCAGAAACACCTGTGGCTTTAGCCTACAGAAACTGACAATTTCCTATAAGGTGTGCCAGAAACGGGGCTCCTGCAGAGAGAGGTCTTTGGGCTTTGTCTTTCACACGACTATCGACATCTAGATCGGCTATCAACCTCAACATCCAGATGGCAACACCAACAGCAAATAATGGTACTGGCCAACACAATGAAGGGCATATGGGATAGGCTCTAACTCGCCACACCGTTTATGTGTTGTGCCTTAAACCTTTTTTTTTTTGATACGATATTTTTTGTCTATATAATTCTCTCTGTATCACAGCGTGACGTTTGTAACAAGCACCATAATCTAAGAAATGTCAGGTCTTGGATACACAAAGGAATATTTTGTTGGAATAAACACAAAAAAAATCAAAATATATTATCTTTCTTTGGGCAATTTTAGTTCTACATTTGAGTTACCTTTGCGAGTACAAATACAAAATGGTAGTGGTAGGAAACAGATATTTATTATGCAATACAAACAGAATACACTACGTCAAAATACAATGTTGAAAGTAATGACGCTATATACATATTATGGACACTTCAATAACGGCCACTAATGGTTTTTATAATGACCAGAAAAGCTGAAAAACTAAACAAAAAATACCGTAACTATAACTAAGATACGTATTGAAAGGTCAGGGCAGATATGTATCGCTCACGTATAGTTGCTACAAAGTAAAAGCAACGAAGTTATGTTAACCAGTAATTAACTATAGTGCGGTTACAATGCCCAGTATAAAAATAATCTAAATTTGATATTATATATTCATTTACTTTAAAATGCGTTGTCTAGTAGAGTACATATACTCCCACGAATAAATCTTTATAGCTCATAACTGACATGTTTTCTCTCAGGCAAACAAAACATCCTTCGTTTTCTGTTCGATGTCTTTCTGAACCAAGTGTGTCAACATTTTTTTCGAAAAAAAGCAGCAAATATATTCCAAATGACCAGGACGAGAGTTATCAAAGTACATTTTTCATACAGAGTTACCTCCTTGCGATCCTAGGTTGTAACATTTGCGTACGACAGCCATGATATTGCCGTGAAAATGTCCTGAACCTTATAGGATTATCAGAAGTGTTCTGGAGTGTTCTGGAGTGTTCTAGAGGCTCAGTGGCTAGTTAAGGTGAACTAATTCACCGCTGTCTATTCTAGTCATTTTGCGAACAACAGCAAAGCCATACTCATGATAAAATATCATACAAATCGTAGGCTACTTTTGCTACACTATGAGCACGTGATTAAGCCAACAGTACCGGTAGTTTTTTTTTTAGTATTCAACTACTATTTCGTTGTTCTCGCAATAAAAAGCAATTCACGCATTTATAACAGTGTGAAGTCAAATATCTTTGTATTTGTTGAGTTGAATTATGATTCTTTAGATGGTTGTAAAATGATGTCTACATGTAGAGTGGCATCAAGCAGATATTCATATGCAATAATCTACTGGCTCGGAGCCCGCGACAAAATCCTCAATGATGGATCGCCATGTTCATTGAAGTAACATTAGACGACAGGATCAGTGGACTTTTTAAAATACTTTCTCAGTATAATTTTTACGGTTCCGTGCCCTGATGTTGTAGATACAGCGCCAAGGAATGACATATAAACTAGAGCCTATGGGCTTTAATGAGATCTGGTAGCTGGGTTATTGGGGGATAAGTTTGTAATGAAATAAACGCACAATTATATATTTAATTTCAAGTTAGGTTTCCGGTTAAAAGGATAACGTTTCCGGTTGTGATCGTCCAATCAGATTTTTTATTTGGGCCGCGTGTATTCCAACATCTACACCAACATGTGCAAATCTCCACTGGCAAACGTTTCCGGTATGTAGTGTATTTTAACCAATGAAAACCGTTCTTACAAATTAGGTTTTGGAGAATATCTTTGGCAGCGGGACAATTTGCGCAGGACATGATGAATGGTGGCCTTGATGACATCACAGTGACGTCATTTTCAAAAACAGCATTTTTTGGTCGATTTTTCATTAAGTTTTTCCGATTTTTTTATTTATGCAATTTCTCCGCAAAAACTGTGTGATAAATTATTAAATATTAATGTGATTTAAAATAAAATAGTTTTTGCTTGCTTTTCATCACGGAAAAGCAGAAATTTTGAAGAAATATGACAAAAACATCAATTTTCTGGGACCCCCACGTGGCCGCCATCTTAAATTTTCTCAAACAGACTCAAAATGACCCCAATATGATAAACTAAAAAGTTTCGGCTTTCCATTTTTGTCGTTCCGGAGATAGCGCAGGAAGTTTGGTAGGGGGGGGGGGGCCATTTTGGCGCCCCCCTCCCCCCCCCCAGGCCAGGTAGGGTTAAAAGGTACCGACATAATGAAGTTGAACATACCAAAGAAAGGCAGTTCTAGGATAAAAGTAACTCAGAAAATGGAAGCCGAAATATAGAATATTATATCACAATGACTTCCATTTTCGGAGTTACTTTTATCCTAGTTTATATGAAATTGATCTGTGGGAACGATGAAAGGTAGTCCTATAATGAGGGAAGTTGCACACGTTATGCTAATTAATTTCCGTCCAATAAGACACTACAGTAGATGCTCATCCAACCTTGACTCAACCAAAATAGCGGAATTTTGCTCTTCATCTTGATACATAATTCCTCCAATACGTCAGTTCGGAATTCCAGATGAACACCATAACCACCATGTTAATTGAACCAGCATAAAGAAAGCAATATGATACCCTCTTTAACATGGTATTGTTGGTGTTGCGTTGAAACTGCAAACTGACCTGTTGAGAATTCGATGGAAAAAGGGACCAGTGGAAGAAAGTCTAGGCCTAAATACCCACAGGGGATTAAGCTCAGTTTGTACAGAACATACATGTACCTAGGGGTAAATAAGAGAGATTATACCTAAGGGTAAATATAGATTGATTTAGTGTTATGAGTCAGAAGGGCTGGACATCAAGGTTGATGATGGTTATGTCACAAGTTAGGATAAGACAAGACATGTATTACACTTTCTGGATATCCCAGGGTTGACTGGTGGAGTACAAGATAGGAAAAGATTATAAGATATGTTACAGCTTGCTCTTGTGAGAAAAGCAAACAGTGGCCTGCAAAGGTGATAATGAGACAATGGTGGCCAGGTTGGCTGCTATGGTAGAGCATCTCTAACATATACACCTAACCAGCTAAGCTGTATAATTTTCTCAGCAGAGTCCAAGCTTTGGTAAAGTGACGATACCAGTCTGCCATACTTTAGAGCGTATTAATCTCATATTTTGTGGAAAAACAATGAACAGAGTAATATTTAATGCCGATAAGGGATCAAATATATGCCAAGTGACTATTAGTGACTAAATATAGACATACACAAGCCTTTCAACCACTAAGGATCCCCAAAACTCATTTCTGTGGAACTACTTTCATGCAGCGTAAGGCTATCCCGTGAGTCGGTTTGCACTTTTGTCCATTTCCCTACAGCATTCTAAAGAGCCTCTGGCTAACGCCAGATCTCAAAAATGAGCCCATACAAGACTTGCCCTATTAGTTCCATTTCTATTTTTAAAATGAGATATTTGGCCCATTCCATCCCATACAACATTCAGGCAGCTATTCAAATTTTGTAGAATTTTGGCAAAAGGGCCGTGCTCTGATGTTGAAGTATTACTATAGGTTTGTTTATTCTATCAAATAGAACAGCCTTGTGATATACAATGTATCTTGATAGTTCCATGAGCCCTCAAACCTTAGAGAAAAGACATTTCTGATGGTGTAAGCTGCAGCCCAGCCCATGCATAGTTTAAAAACTGTCGGACTGCGTGGCCCGTTTCAACCAGGCGCGTCGCGCGTAACTTGACCTTTATTGTTGAATATGTCATACACACGACATTGCGGGAGAGTAGACATAATTATGTTGAGAGATTGATCAATGTATATGCCTTCCGCCATGTGTTGGTGGTGTTAAAAATCAGAAAAAGATAAAAACGATTATTCTCTGGTCAGGAATTACAGCTACGAATGTAACTATAATTTTTTTTTTTTTTTCCAGTCTTATTTTATTCGAGATCCTATCCCAATCTGATTAAAAACAGATCCACTCCGGCGTAGAATACTGGGTCTGTTTTTTTAGTCAGATTGATCCCATCCACGATCCGCAAATGTATTTGTCGCTAAAGGATCTCGCCGTCTTAATTAACGCCAGGTATGGTCGAATATCGTTTGATGTCGCCTTGTCTAGAAAGCGTGAACTCCTAACACACGGTAGATAAGAGACTGTGAGGCTCTTCCCATCCCCCGCTCCCCTGCAAATGGATTATTCCAAGTGCGCAGATATAGTCGCTACCCGTCATAAAGGTATTACATATTCATGCCATGAGCTCTCTGAACACCAAATTTAACTGAAATAAGTAAGATTCTATGAAGACATACGATTTGGGCGCGTTGATATTAAAACTACATATTAAAACTTTACAAAACTGGAAGTGTTTCACTTATGGCAAGCTTTAGTCATCAGCTTCTCTTGGAAAACTGTAGAATTTACAGGTAGGGTAAGAATGAATCTACAGTCAACCATGACTTCTACTACTGAGACCCTGCGTTTTAACAATGCTGGTTTCTTCCAGTATGGTTGAATCGGAAGCACGCTCATTTAATTAGCTTGGACCTACGTCTCTCACTTCCCTTGTTTGGGAGGACGAGTGAGGGAGGACGAGTGAGGGACGTGGATCCATCCGCAGGTTAAATGATAAAATTCTCCGCAATATTAGAGCACGCCTCTGGTAAACAGAGAATATAGCAAAAACAGGTGGAGGCGAGGAGAGAGTTTTGGGGGGTTGGGTTGGGGGGGGAGGGGCTAATGACCATGCATGTACCCATCACGCTTGAACCCAACCTCCTCTAGACTCCAGATGTGTACGCCATATAATGGATGACACTGTGCTGATATGCAAGAGCGATCGTTTGATCAAACGATCAGTAGAATCAATGATCATTTTTTTGGTGATGTGATCATCCTGAACTTTGCCTTCCTACACGACCACTGTCATGATTAACTGAATTTCAAATAATCTAATCACAAATTACGTTCATAAAGTAAGACCGCGGTTCGCAGTTCGTTATTCGGGACCAGTCATTCAGCGACTCATAACAGCGCCCCTAGCAGCGCCCCCTGGCGTCAGATTTGGATATGAATATGCAAAGATATAGAGCATGACATTCTCTCTTGCTATGCAGAGTTTGGAGTTCAAAGTACTCATAATAAAAAAATTACAGATTTCCATATCGGAAGAAATAATTGCTGATCTCCTCGAATAGCGAACCGCGGTCTAACTTTATGAACGTTCACAAATTAGCTGCAAACGCGGAAAACGGAGAATTACCTTTAAAAGATAAAAATTGGACGATTTCAACTCGCGCCATCTCTGGAAAGTTAACATCAACCATTGGTAGATCAAGCATGCATGCGAACATTAAATTCCCGAGCTGTCGTTCTGATATAAGATACTCAGTAATTCTCCTGTTGTCAGTATAATCAGGCGCCTAACTTTCAACACGTGTTCTAAGCGTTTACGCCGCCAATGAGTCCTTTCTGATTGCCTACTTAAGGGAATATCCAATGTGTCGCGCTGATAAGCGGCCTACCCAACGACCACCGTGGTATGAGTAGTTCTAGTCGTAGTCGATGTGGCGGATGAGTGCCCGGATGTTCCGCTTGTCTGCGTTAATCGCCAGTTGTTAAACTGCATGAATGTGTCGATGGCGAAGAGGATCAAGGCAACGAAACAGAAGAACTGTAAAACAGAAATAGAACGATTCATCAGATTATATATCTTGAACAAGACAACTCGACTCCCATCAAAGATGTTCTGCTTGTATGAGATGAGGTGAGATGAGAAGTATTATACAACCACCATACTTTTAAATACTACTGTGGCCATACTGCTACAATTTCGAAAATCGCAATGTGTTTTTCATCTTACTTTTATCAATTTGTCGTTGGTTGTGTCCACTTTAGTTGTGTTAGTGGAACTCTCCGGTGCTAGAGGGGGTAATATGAATGGACTCTTGGTGTTCAGAACGAGTCTATACTGAGGCAAAACCCGAAATATATCGCATTGGATGCTAAAATTTCACACTGTGATTACAAATCCTTATTCTCGCCATGAATCCAGGAAAGATGGTCGTTCATGCTTCCAACAAACATAGGGTCGAGAGGTTTACACAATACGACAAGAAGATAGACCGGAATTACCAATTGGGTCAGTTGATTTGTTAAAATGAGCCAAGCTCGACAAATAGGAAGTAACCATCACAAAATCTGATTCCATAGATGGTATTATGCATGTCCGCTGATACCGCATTGTTAAAAGCAGTTATTTCATTACCGAGATGTACGTAAGCTCCACTACAGAGGTAAAAGCTGAAGCCCTGTCGACAGGAAGCAGTCGTTTATATCACGTGATTTACTAACGCCACCTGTCGATCGTGTAAAGAACTCGAATGGCGCAATATATCAAACGCTTTCTATCGGACAGCAGGAGAACGAAATTTGAAATCGGGTTCGGTTCTGACTATTACTTTACACATAACATATCACGAGAGATTTGTTTATTCCAACTGGGAAAGACTTCTACTAATTTGAATATAGATATATCAATCTCTCTGAGCAATTGAGAGTTACACTTTTATATATAATCCTTTGGTATAAATTACCGGAAACAGCACTATATCGCCTGGGTTTGGGAACTGCAGATTTTTAGCGATAGACGGATTCATTGTTTCCAGAATCACGTGTCTGCATATCGAAATCAGTAACTTTTGTTAACCGTCTCTTTAGTGTCTACAATTATATCACATTTCATTGTTTGATTCTGCCATAAGTCAGTTCCAGTATAAACGTACTTTAAGATTTTTTTCAGAATCTTTTAAACAAATTTTCGGAATTCGTCCCTTTACGGATTTTCTTCCTTATTGTTATTTGTAGTGTAATATTCTGTGATGGCTGTGGTGATTACTTACCGCACAAGCAGCAATAGCTTGACGATTAGTGGCATAAAAACCATAGAATGACGTTCCGTAATACTGTCCCGCTCTCACTGCAGTCAAGATGGCGGAGATGAAGAGGAAAATATCGTACGCCGCATAGAATATCAACACCTGGAAAGAAAGTGGAATTTTCAATTTTGAAGAGGGTGGCGGGGGAGCAGACAATTGGAATAGTCACAAAAGATATGATTGTCATTTTTATTTCATCAAAATAGTCCTAACGTTTGCACGAATATTGCATTTAAAGATTCTTCTTTTGGCACAGAGGTATTTTAAATCTGTTCACAGCAAAATTCTGTTCTATGGGAAAAAACCTGCTAAAGACTCTGTTATTCTTTTGTATCATATACGGAATTGTTTAAGGACATCATTTTCTGTTGATGTAAACTAAAGCGTTCTTGAGTTTACGCAAATGAACTCTGATGATGTCACAGAAAGGGGGCTAGAGATCGGTGGTATTTTTTCGTTTCTGCAAAAGTAGTAGGTAAACCGCAAATTCCTTATTATTGACCTACTTTTGTGGAGCATGTGTGGAGCTCTCATCCAATCAGAAGCGAGTATTTCAAATCCGTCACAGAGCTCTCGTCCAATCAGAAGCGAGTATTTCAAATTGACCAAAAAGCTACCTCCAGCACAGGAGAGTTCCAATTTTTTCAGGTCAAAAATAGTTCCATGTATTCATCCGCGGTGATGCGGTTTTGGTGGTGATGCGGTCTGCTTCCGCGGAGAAAAAGTAGTCCCTAGATAAAATGGTCCGATTGGGTCGAGTGAGGTATCAAAGTGAAGCTCATGTGAAGGGGCATCTAATGGGCTGGG
>JAVTVY010012508.1:0-51922 GCA_036873755.1 Hanleya hanleyi
ATGTCAATTTTTCAGTCTTGCATATTTTGAGAGATAAATGATCTCTTTATAGCGTAGAAAAAGGGCCGTCATCACCCCCGATTCTTGTAACCGCGAAAAGGCTTATTCTACTGATCCCATATATTTCTGTATTGGATCACTGACAAACCGCGTAACTAATAATATCGGCCATACCAAATCAAATCAAATCAATATTTATTTAAAGTCGGGGAGTACATGACTGAAACCGTCTGAACGATCGATGATTGTAGGCTTATAGTTTGTCGGATGTTGGTAAAATGGAACATTTATGAGAGTCCTGTATGAGCCATTTTGACAGTTTTGATAGCTGTAGAGCTCGAACTGACATGCTTTTGCGCAGGAAAATGTCAACACCATGCAGTTATATTTAGCTGCGGAATATAGGCCCTGCATTTCGAAGCCGGTACGTAGCTGAGATTTAATAGAGTTGTATTATGACAGAACATTGCCGGTCAAACAAGGGCGACCAGATTATGTCACTCCAAATATATGCCTAGACCATGTAGACGTAAAAATTGCACCCTTATGAGCTGCCGTTTATGACAATATTATACACGGTGTATATGTATAATGGAGCATGGAAATATGGTGATAATGAATGAATATGGTATGAATTGGGTCGTTATATTGGAAATGTTGTTATATTGAAAGTTAGAAAATATGGGATGGTTTTATCGTATATTGTAACATTGTGGCAATGTATATGAAATGTTATTTATATAGGAGTAAAATGCAAACTAAAGTAGTTTTATATATATATGAAGAGTGGTGTAATTATATACACTCTACATTTGCTAAACATATAAACCGATTGAACATATATAGTGTAACTGACATTGAACGTATATAGTGTAAGCTGATATATATATAGAACGACTGAATACGGCGTATTTGATACGGCGTATTTGACAAAGACGCTTAACGGATATGACAGGCGGATATGGCAGGCGGAAGTATGCTGTGAGCATGCACGTTGTGCTCGCGAAAAGCATTGCGGTTCCAGTTCCACGATAAAAAAGGCCATTGACTGATTTCCGCTCTCAAACTAGGGTCTCCGACACAATCCAACGACTGGACTTGGTTGCCGGTCAACAGTGGCCAGTGCCATATTAAAATTTGACGGCCATTGGTATTGATTTTCACCGAAGTACGTAATCCAAGATGGCCGCCATTGACTATATTGGATTCTGTTCGTCCCACATCTTGTGAACGCGATATCTCAAGAACATTTCCACCAATCAACTTCAAGCATGGGAATGTTCTTCACATCAGTCAGACGGCCATTGGTATTGATTTTCACTGAGGTACGTAATCCAAGATGGCCGCCATCGACCATATTGGATTCTGTCCGTCCCACATCTTGTGAACGCGATATCTCAAGAACAATTTGACCGATTGACTTCAAACTTGAGAAGGTGCTTCACATCAGTTAGACGGCCATTGGTATTGATTTTCACTGAAGTACGTAATCCAAGATGGCCGCCATTGACCATATTGGATTCTGTTCGTCCCACATCTTGTGAACGCGATATCTCCAGAACATTTCCACCAATCAACTTCAAGCTTGGGAATGTTCTTCACATCAGTCAGACGGCCATTGGTATTGATTTTCACTGAGGTACGTAATCCAAGATGGCTGCCATTGACCATATTGGATTCCATCCGTCCCAGATCTTGTGAACGCGATATCTCGAGAACAATTCAACTAATCGACTTCAAACTTGGGAAGGTTCTTCACATCAGTTAGACGGCCATTGGTATTTATTTTCACTGAGGTACGTAATCCAAGATAGCTGCCATTGACCATATTGGATTCTGTCCATCCCACATCTTGTGAACGCGATATCTCGACAACAGTTTGACCAATCCACTTCAAACTTGAGAATGTGCTTCACATCAGTTGAACGGCCATTGGTTTTGATTTTCACTGAGATACGTAATCCAAGATGGCTACCATGGACCATAGTGGATTCACTCCGTTCCACATCTTGTTAACACGATATCTCAAAAACAAATCAAACAAATTAAGGTTTTTCACATCAGTTAGACGGCCATTGGTATTGGTGTTCACTGAGGTACATAATCCAAGATGGCTGCCATTGACCATATTGGATTCTGTCCATCCCACATCTTGTGAACGCGATATCTCGAGAACAGTTCGACCAATCGACTTCAAACTTGAGAATGTGCTTCACATCAATTAGATGGCCATTGGTATTGATTTTCACTGAGGTACAAATCCAAGATGGCTGCCATTGACGATATTGGATTCCATTCGTCTCGGATCTTGTGAACGTGATATCTCGACAACAATTTGACCAATCAACTTCAAATTCGAGACGGTGCTTCACATCAGTTAGACAGCGATTGGTATTGATTTTCATTGAGGTAGTATGTAATCCAAGATGGCTGCCATTGACCATCCTGGATTTCACTCACCCATATTGTACCCATCTGTGTTGTGAACACGATATCTTGATCTATTCCACTCATCGATTTATAAACCTCACCATCCACAAATCCATATACAACTACAGACTTACATTCCAGTGTTACACTACCCATTACTGCTTCCCAAACCTCCTCAAATTGTCTCAACAATTCCAGATGAACGCCTCTTTCCACATACACATATCAACTTTCCAAGTTATATTTAAGGAGATATTGGAAGCGTATATGCTGTATGCTCTCAAACAGGCTACTTGGCGGAGGACCTGCTAGCTACTCAGCTTGTTACTTCTAGGTTTCATTTTTTTGCGTTAGGTTTCATTTTTTTTTTTAGGTTGATTCCTTTAGTTTTCACCCGGGTGGAAACGTTTCCACCTGGGTGAAAACCTTCTCACCCGGGTGAAAACGTTTTCACCTGGGTGAGAAGATTTTCACCTGGGTGAAAAGGTTTCCACTCACGTGAAAATTCACGTGATCGTGCCCTCGTGTTCGTTCCCTTGCACTGACATTTCGTCAAAATGGAGGGAGGTTCGTTCAAAAGTATAGGCCTAAATGATCTCAAACTGTCAAACTGAATTTTTATGTTTGCTCATGCGGTCGATAAATGATATTTCACGTCTGGCATGTTTTATATAAGTTGTATTTTGAAACCCGAGCTCTCTGCGAGCACACGAGCTTGCCATGTCTGAAAAAAGAAAACTAGGCCATGTATAATTTTGTGCACGGGCATTCTGCTGCGGTGTGTACGGAAGCATAGATAGGACATGGGTGAAAATTATTTTTCCGTCCAAGAAATTATCTCCGACCCTGAGATAATTATCTCCGACCCAGAGATACATCTCCGACCCGGAGATAATTATCTCCGACCCCGAGATACATCTCCGACCCGGAGATAATTATCTCCGACCCGGAGAAACATCTCCGACCCGGAGATAATTATCTCCGACCCGGAGAAACATCTCCGACCCGGAGATAATTATCTCCGACCCGGAGAAACATCTCCGACCCGGAGAAACATCTCCGGCCCGGAGATAATTGACCAATGAGAGTCGAGCTCACAAAGACGCCATTGTTATGGGAAAATGAACATGGATGGGTTAAGAGATGAATTAATAACGGGGTACTTTGAGGCTGGATTGCTGTACAATGATATGATATTTATTCTTAATCAAGATCATTTCCCCATGAAATATTGTTATCGCGATTTCTCAGGAACTACTATATGGATCTTTCCCAAATTCGGTACACAGGTTCCCCTTGGGGTCTAGTTGTGCAAGATAACTTTTCTGGTCCGATTCGGAAATCCAATATGGCCGCCAGGCAGCCATCTTGGATTTCCCCATGTAACATTGTTATCGCGATTTCTCAGGAACTACTTCATGGATCTTTCTCAAATTTGGTACACAGGTTCCCCTTGGGGTCTAGTTGTGCAAGATACCTGGTCCGATTCGAAAATCCAATATGGCCACCAGGTGACCATCTTGGATTTTTCCATGAAATTTTGTTATTGTCATTTCTCAGGAAGTACTGCTGGATCTTTCTCAAATTTGGTAAACCGGTTTCCCTTAGGGTCTAGTTGTGCAAGGCACCTTTTCTGGTCCGATTCACGCACACTGGAAGTGATGTCATACATGACGTCACACTTACGCAGAAAACACCTGCGCATATAAAGCGCATATTGAGCCTCTTTGACCGCTGAGTGCACTCTATCAGATGATGCATCACTTCCGTAATATAAATTATATAGGAAGCAAATGGAACCTTATTGACCTCAGAGGTCAAAGGTCAAGGAAGGGACTTATGCCCTTTGTATACTACTAACGTTCAAGACAACATACACTACATGTTCGAACAAAAACTTGTTATGAAATCATTCACACATAAGATTTGTTACCGGCTGGTTTGTTATTTTAAGAAATTGAAGACTTGTTATAACCCAGCGTACGTGACTTTCCATACCTCACACATATAAAAATGGCGGTAACGATTGCTGCCACACCATTGGTCAATTATCGCCGGGTCGGAGATGTATCTCGGGGTCGGAGATGTTTCTCCGGGTCGGAGATAATTATCTCCGGGTCGGAGATGTTTATCTCCGGGTCGGAGATGTTTCTCCGGGTCGGAGATAATTATCTCCGGGTCGGAGATGTTTCTCCGGGTCGGAGATAATTATCTCCGGGTCGGAGATGTTTCTCCGGGCCGGAGATAATTATCTCCGGGTCGGAGATGTTTCTCCGGGTCGGAGATAATTATCTCCGGGTCGGAGATAATTTCTGGACGAAAAAATAATTTTCACCCATGTCCTATCTATGCTTCCGTGTTCGAGAATGGCCGTTTTTTTCCACAAAGCCAGTTACCGTCATTTAAACTGCACCGTTATTATATATATCAGTAAGTTATTTGTGTATCGGCACTGCAGAATTGTATTGCCCCGCATCATTCAGTGATTCACAGAGTTCGGTAGCTAAAATCGAATAGTCAGATCGCGCGCGAGTTGAACCGCCTAAGACGAATCGTCCAACGTCCTGTGTCAGATCGTCCAGTGTAGATTTTGGTGCTTAATGAGGCTGGTTTTCTTTCATTCGTAGTAGGGTGAGTTTTAGATTCAGAGATACACTGCTGGAGATCCGTTCCTGGGGGGGGGGGGATATACCCCAGGATGAAGTGGATGGGTGCAGTCAATGCAGCATCAGGTATGCTATCTGAATATATCAGCATATGGGATTAGGCGAGGCTTAGTTTGTGAAATACAGGGTAGAGCTCAAGCTTTAACAAAACATGAAATAGTATTCTGAAATGTTGAAAACGGACAACCAGCCAAGCAACCAAGCAGCCAGCCCGCAAACCAGTCAGATTTCACCAATCCATAGTACGGATATTGCTTCGCAATCCGTCTAACAATTGGTTAAAATAATCACCGAGTCCAATGGATGCACATGAAACTCACTGAATATTATTTATGTTTTAGGCTTGATAGACATATTAACATCAAATATTCCTGCATTTGACACTCGACCGGCCCAGCTGCCAAATGTGGAGTCACTTATATAAGCTTACATTAGAAAGCAGAAAACTCAAAATCAGTTTAACATGGGCCATAATGGCTGACGAAGACGATTCTGAGCCATACAGCAGAATGGATTCAGGAGAAAGAAATGGAGATCCTGTGAATACTATCGTATAACAGGTCTACCGTGAACACCGTATCAACGAACCAAAACAGAAACACAAATTGCTTCTATAATATTTCTTCTTTTCTTCGCTGGGTTTGAGATCAAAATTAGGTTCAAGCTAATACGAAAGCAATAATTTTACTATGAGAATCAGTCCGAAGTATTTGTCTACGATGATCTAAACTCTATCCCATCTCACTAGTATTATCCTAAGATGCGGATGGCTTGGGGAAAAGCGCAGTAGTAGTATAAGAGTGAAAAAGGTCAACTTGACCCCTTTGCACTTAAACTTGAGGGGTAACTCGTGATTTCCCTAAAGAATCCGACAGGGGGCGCCACCAGCTCAAGGCATGTACGGACATGTACTGGATTGCATCAGCATTGGCTGTGTGCCAAGTTTTGAGTTCCTCCGGGTACAATTGAAGGGGGTACTTGGTCAACACATAAGAGTTCCAAAGGGGAGTTTACTCCCGATGTCGGTGCTGATTTTTTGTCATAGTTATGGTTTTCTCCCCTGATTCGAACATTGGCATATTAAATCTATACGGGAAAATGCCTGTATGGGGTATGGGATATCCGATGGGGTCGTATGAGGTAACATTGTGAAGCTTATGTCAGGGGGCATCTGATGGGCTGGGTGTGGGGTTGAAATAGCGGCATTCTGCGCATGCGCGGTGGACCCAGGGTATGGAAATAGACGTTTTGGAGCTAGCGGAGCCCCTAATGGTCCGATAGGGTCGTATGAGGTATCAATGTGAAGCTTATGTGAGGGGGCATCTGATGGGCTGGGTATCGGGTTGAAATAGCGTCATTCTGCGCATGCGCGGTGGCCAAAGGGTATGGAAATAGACGTTTTGGCGTCTAGGGCAGCTCCTAATGGTCCGATGGAGTTGTATGAGGTATTAATGTGAAGCACACATGAGGGGGCATCTCACTGGACCAGTGTTCGGGCGGTGTCACCATTCTGCGCATGCGCAGACGGATTTGTGGGAAAAGGGTATGGAAATAGACGTTTTGGGATCTAGGGGAGCCCCTAGTGGTCCTATGGAGTTGTATGAGGTATCAAAGTGAAGCTTATGTGAAGGGACATCTGACTGAACTAGTGGCTCGGCAGTTGTCACCATTCTGCGCATGCGCAAACAGGGAATTGTGGGAAAAGGGTATGGGGATAGACGTTTTAGGGTCTAGGGGAGCCCCTAGTGGTCTGATTGGATCGAGTGAGGTATCCATGTGAAACACACATGAGGGGGCATCCACCTGGCCTTGTGGCTTGGGCGTTGTCACCATTCATAATCCAAAGACCTATTCCATTTTCCACATAACAGTATTAGCACCAAATTCAAAAAGACAATCATAGTATATATAAACATAGGCTTGTTTCCTGCAAGAGAGAAGCGGTCAACAGTTTTCAATGATGCCGGCAAGACATCATGATGTTCCAAAAATATCAAATCCGTATCGCTGATCAGTATTCTTCATCCATAATATTCGTTATAGAGTCGTCATCTAAAAAAAAAAAGATGTATTTCAGTCACGCTTTGATTGTGACTGTTCATATGAGTACCATGAGGATCTTGAAGTACATGGGTTCATACGGCCCCTAGCCCCGGGTTAAGCGGAATTAGACACAAGTTACGAAACGTAGCGCCATAGATCTTGCACGCTACGTTCGTATTTTGCTATCAGCATGCGATATGTATCGCCAAATTTGAGAAACTTTTGAGTGGAGGCGCTTGGTGGAATAACCCTGTTTTATAAGTTTCTGCAACAATGTTTTGTGACGTTGATTAAAATCGTCACATTTAACACAGGATCTAGCAAATGCTACTAAGCGAGATATGTATACACCATATGCAGGTCCCACTGGAATATTACTGTCCAGAAAGGGATAGTTTACGATGTCAAAATTGTAATCATCTCTTTTGTCATAAAGTCGACGAGAGAGAATGCCCGCTTCATTTTTATAGAGATAGAGATCTAAATAAGATGTGCCTATAGGGCTATCTGTAGTTTCCTTCAAATCCAGTGAAGGTGGATATATATCATACAACTCCATCGACCCATTAGGGGCTCCTCTAGATCCCAAAACGTCTATTTCCATAGCCTTTTCCCACAATTCCCTATCTGCGCATGCGCAGAATGGTGACAACGCCCAAGCCACAAGGCCAGGTGGATGCCCCCTCATGTGTGTTTCACATGGATACCTCACTCGATCCAATTAGACCACTAGGGGCTCCCCTAGACCCTAAAACGTCTATTCCCATACCCTTTTCCCACAATTCCCTGTTTGCGCATGCGCAGAATGGTGACAACTGCCGAGCCACTAGTTCAGTCAGATGTCCCTTCACATAAGCTTCACTTTGATACCTCATACAACTCCATAGGACCACTAGGGGCTCCCCTAGATCCCAAAACGTCTATTTCCATACCCTTTTCCCACAATTCCGTCTGCGCATGCGCAGAATGGTGACACCGCCCGGACACTGGTCCAGTGAGATGCCCCCTCATGTGTGCTTCACATTAATACCTCATACAACTCCATCGGACCCTTAGGAGCTGCCCTAGACGCCAAAACGTCTATTTCCATACCCTTTGGCTATTTCAACCCGATACCCAGCCCATCAGATGCCCCCTCACAAAAGCTTCACATTGATACCTCATACGACCCTATCGGACCATTAGGGGCTCCGCTAGCTCCAAAACGTCTATTTCCATACCCTGGGTCCACCGCGCATGCGCAGAATGCCGCTATTTCAACCCCACACCCAGTCCATCAGATGCCCCCTGACATAAGCTTCACAATGATACCTCATACGACCCCATCGGATATCCCATACCCCATACAGGCATTTTCCCGTATAGATTTAATATGCCAATGTTCGAATCAGGGGAGAAAACCATAACTATGACAAAAAATCAGCACCGACATCGGGAGTTAACTCCCCTTTGGAACTCTTATGTGTTGACCAAGTACCCCCTTTAATTGTACCCGGAGGAACTCAAAACTTGGCACACAGCCAATGCTGATGCAATCCAGTACATGTCCGTACATGCCTTGAGCTGGTGGCGCCCCCTGTCGGATTCTTTAGGGAAATCACGAGTTACCCCTCAAGTTTAAGTGCAAAGGGGTCAAGTTGACCTTTTCCACTCTTATACTACTACTAAGCGCGAGTCAAGGGGAGGTAAGCGTCTAGTCGGGCATCGTTTAGAAAAGGAGGCTAACAGTTGAAGCTGGGCTTTTTCATCTATTATGTTTCTCGAACCTCCACATAATTAGTGTGGGACTGAAAACAGTCACGAGAGACAACGCAGAAGGTCAAAATTTATCAACTTATCGTTTATTCTCTCGTTCGTCATTTCTCACTATTAGTCCCACTGATGATTTTTAACCTAGCCTCATCCTGAGCTGTGATAGGCGCGACTCTATCTCCATCGTATGTGTTTAGCCTAATGCGATTTAAATGTACAATGACCGTATTTGGTTACCCTAACAGGCATCAATTAGAGGTATCAGGACAAATCTAAACCTTACCCAACTAAATAAAAAAACTCAATAAGCTCCAAAAACTACATCGGCCGATCCGACACAGGGCGTTGGACGATTCGTCTTAGGTGGTTTGACTTGCGCGATCTGACTATTCGATTTTAGCTACCGAACACTTTGAATCACTGAATGATGCGGGGCAATACAATTTATGCAGATTACACGGGTTCGATTATACGGGGCCTTATTTTCTCTTTTCAGACATGTGCTCAGAGAACACGGGTTTGAAAATACACACCCTACTGAATCGACAAGTATGATTATAGGTGAATGCACCAGTCCATGTGTCATGCGACCAGTCCATGTGTCATGCGACCATAAAATGTAGATTGGATCACTTCACATTGAAGCCGGATAACAGCTGCAATGTTATAATGAGGCAACATATGATTGTATATCAGATATGTTGACAGTCCATGGTAGCTACCATTTTTCTTGGCAACAGCCCATTTGGCGAATCATTGGATCAGACGATGTGCTCTATGTGCATCAGTTCGGACTGACCGTATTTTGACCTACCGTGGACTGTCGATCGGCCCGATGATGATACCATGGACTGTCGTAATATCAGACAGACAGAGAAACTATTAATGGTTCATACTCCTCTTAAACACACACAACTGAAAGGAATCGAGAGATGAATGAGTCAGTGATACATGAGGCAGGTAGTAAGTTCCCACGTGTTCATTTTGTGCTCATTTCTTCACACTATAATTCGATGCTAATACCTACCATGGACTGTCCACCAACACCTAAAAACACCTCTCCCCGCAAAAATGTTTAAAATTTTTGTTAACTTGAAATAGTAATAAGCCTACATTTCGTGACAATATAGTACGATATCTCTCCATCAAAAAACGACTGGACACCAGTAACCATACCTGTCATCGATATGCTGAAAATCGTTCATTTTCGGCTGTGGTCACTGTCGTCTGGTCAGACACACGCCCACGCTTGATAACGAAAGCACCGAAACCCCTACCATTGACTGTGATTTGACACGTGACCGGCGGTGTTTACCTACAATCATACTTGTCGATTCAATAGCTAAGGGTGAAATACAACTTACCGGTATATAAAACAAATGATCAAACATGAAAGTTCAGTTTGACAGTTTGAGATCATGTATATACTTTTGAACGAACCACCCTCCATTTTGCCGGAATGTCAGTGCAAGGGAACTAAAACGAGGGCACAATCGCGTGAATTTCCACCCAGGTGAAAACTTTCTCACCCAGGTTAAAACGTGTTCAGCCCGGTGAGAAGGTTTTCACTCAGATGGTAAACTTTCCACCCGGGTGAGAAGGTTTTCACCCGGGTGAAAACTAAAGAAATAAACCTAAAACAAAAAAATGAAACCTAACACAAAAAATGAAACCTAGAAGTAAAAAAAATAAACTCAAAACTAAAAAAATATAGCATGTCGTCTATGGGCCACCGTAAAGTGGCGACGGGCTGACCTCTCTCTATTCGCAAATTTTAATATGGCACTGGCCACTGTTGACCGGCAACCAAGTCGTCGAGTCGTTGTATTGTGTCGGAGACCCTTGTTTGAGAGCGGGAATCAGTCAATGGCCACTGTTATCGTGGAACTGGAACCGCAATGCTTTTCACGAGCACAACGTGCATGCTCACAGCATACTTCCGCCTGCCATATCCGCCTGTCATATCCGTTAAGCGTCTTTGTCAAATACGCCGTATCAAATACGCCGTATTCAGTCGTTCTATATATATATCAGCTTACACTATATACGTTCAATGTCAGTTACACTATATATGTTCAATCGGTTTATATGTTTAGCAAATGTAGAGTGTATATAATTACACCACTCTTCATATATATATAAAACTACTTTAGTTTGCATTTTACTCCTATATAAATAACATTTCATATACATTGCCACAATGTTACAATATACGATAAAACCATCCCATATTTTGTAACTTTCAATATAACAACATTTCCAATATAACGACCCAATTCACAACATATGCATTCATTATCACCATATTTCCATGCTCCATTATATATATACACCGTGTATAATATTGTCATAAACGGCAGCTCATACACCCTAGATCTATAATAAAAATAGTCCGAGCTTCCTATGACCCGTCAGCCAGACAACGGATAATTTCTGACAGATTGTCTGACTGGGGTCAGAGTTCTCTCCCATACAAAAAAAAAAATACGAACACGGGGTCGCGCAACCTTAACCCAGTAAAAAATATTTTAAAAATATATTCGGCCGTTCTACAACACTTATAACTCACATGTATTCATTTATGAATAATTTCCCTTCATTGTCAGCCCAAATTTGACAAGATCCGTTTCGTTCTTCGTCTATTACTTCACTTTCATTCCATTTGCTTCAACGAAACCACAACTGGTCCAGTTTTCCGTTAATAGTACAAGAGCACCAGCTGACGGCCAGCTCCGTTTTCCATTCTCACATATACGGATATACGACTGAGGTTCTTTCTGTATGTAGAAAAAATACTCTTAACCATGTAAATTCACGTTCCTGGCATTGATATGCCACAGACTGGTCTCATAGGGTAGATCGGAAACCCAGATATATCAATTCATTTGGAACCTTAAAATGAACTATATGGTTCTCCGACTTGAATGCATGCGGTGTGTGACATTTAACGTGTGGCAGTTTAATGATGTTGAATGCATTTAATTCTGAATGTTTTCAGGAATTGAGCTGAAGGAAGAAATAGAAGGCAGGGTTAGCAGCTAACCTATATATGTATATACATGTATCATCATATTGGTTTATCTAGCTTGGACTAGCAGCAGATGTACAATTCAATTCTTTCGTGTATCAACACGGCTGCAGGTTGTTTTTATCTATATGTTTTGTAGCCTGCTGTTATATTATGTATTCCTCGGGTCGAGACAAGCATTTAGGCCTATGCTCACTGTGGCAGGTTTAAAAAACGACGCTGTCATCTATTTGACATCGATATAGTCAAACCAGGGAATGTGTACACACAGGAATAAGGTGAGTTCATAAAGTGACATTCACTTGACATTACTTCTGTCAATTATGATTTACTAATCCAGTTTTTAAGGTCGGGAAGGCCAGGAGCCGAATGCATTTTACAGTATGTCTCACCAATAGGCCCTATTTTCTTCGAAATAATGAATATATGGTTTAAAGGTCTCCAGGATTATTGAGGAGTAATGGGCTCTTTATAGGGGTGTATGCTAGCTTCACCCCAATCTAATTAATTCAGATACAGTTATTTTAATTAGATTGACTTGCACTGTGATTTGACAATATCGACAATTTGCGCATATTCAACGCCTTACGAGGTCTCAGTAGTAATGAGGGGCACTATTTCGGTTTTTCACCTACCTCTTAAAATAGGACCCGCAAAAGTTCCTCCTCAATTTATTTGACCTCTCACCGATGACATAAGATCATGGAACTTGGACAGTAGTTTCCACAAATGTTAAGCCTAGATTATCGTAATTTTTAAAACAATGGCGACCAAATTGGAAGTGACGTCATCAAAACAGTAAATAGCGGATATCTCCCGAACAGTAGGAGTTATATGCATGTGACCTTCGCTAGTGGATGCCTTAAACAAAGGGGTTAATCCACATGTATCGATGATGTCATAAGCACGTCATCAAACTGGAAGTATGCCCATATCTCGTGAAAGGTAATAGCTAGAGCTGTGAAAATTGTGTCGTGTACAACAAACCAATTTGTACCATTGAAATAAATCAACCAAACGCAGCAATAACGGTGGACTGTACTACCCTATTTCAATACCGGGCACCCCGGTCGCATCACAACCGAACTACAGGACTCTCTATAATTGCGACATGATCAATTGGTAATATTACATTTTAGCATAATATGCATCAACATTCTTATAACATCTATTCTATTCATAAATTTATATGAATATTTGAATTTCGAACATAGCAGTGGGTTTACGAAGTTCGAAAACTGGGATAATACATGTGGCTTATGCCGACGACGGTGGCTGTGGTAGTGGCGGCGATGATGGCAGTGACAGAGGGAACTCATGTCTCCGATGACACCATTACTGCATTTCTTCTTCAGAATCAATGTTCTTAACATCATTATTTCCCTCAAGTTAAAGCATAATCTTACTTCCCTTGACATGAAGTCATATGACTCCACAGACCAATATTCTGACTGCATATCTGAAAATATCACAAGAGGCAAAAATCATCCCTGTGATGATCTGTATCTCGGCCACATTTTTGTTTTATTGTAGACAACTTGAATGACATGACCACACGGCCACTAGCACCGGCTTCAGCGGCATTAGATAAGGTATATAGGGGATACCTAAGAGCAATACTAGCCCTATCAAGTCACCTAATGGACATTGATGATAGAACAAACGACCCAAACGGGGAAACAGGTTGTTCTTATCCAGAACACAAATCTGAGAGGCCCGACATCGACCAAGTGTTTCATTTTTCACTATTTTAACCAGAGTCACAAACTACAATCACAATGTTTTGCACAGCTCATTCTCCCATTGTCAGATTGGGTAACGTCCTGAACTCTCGGTGTATCTGACAGTATACACTTAGTGACTTGTGACGGAGTCAATATCATGAAACCTGGTCCCGAGGTCAGACTTGGCCAAGCAGACCTGACCGAAGCCGCACACCGAATTTATTAACTACAGTGAATTATCGCTATGACGCCAGACTAGCGCATGGTACTACTTTCCAAAAACGCTGTTTGGCGAATACTTTCTGTCATGTAAATGTGTGTTATCGGAAACGAGACACACAGATACAATTTTATGAATAGTTCATGGATAAATCTACTAACTGAAAGCTGCTAGAATAATATTGAGAATTTAAACTTTCAGACGCGTTTTCCGAGATTTACGATGTGAACTCTTCGTCACAAACCCTGGGTGTTTTGATACAATGTAGCCACTGACTGTCACTTTACACACTTCATTCATCAATCTTATTTGGGTCATGGTGAACTCATTTGATTTGGTGACATCGACGGCGTAAAGTTACTTTAGTTTTGAGATGAGAATGAAATGGATTACTCGGGCAGTGCAGATAGAAATTACATATAACAAATATTCAGGAGACCGAAACGTATGCTTACCATCGACGAACGGGAGTATTTATCTCCATCCTTCTCAACTCAGCAAAGAATTTGAAGAGGAATTCGCCAACTTGTTCTTTCGTTATTGACGAAAGACTATCGAAATCAATATCGTTTGCTTGACAGTAGACCCGTAATATTGATATAGACCCCTGTATAACATTTTTTGCGTTTTTACTGTCCCTATTTTGTAACAGTTCTTGTAGATTTTCATCGGACAAATCTACGAAGCGACCACCGTCAGTCATGTTGCAGACAGATGGTACTTGTAAACAGTGATCACGTGATCACAATATTGACTCCCGGACCTCACACGCTCCGCCTGACACATAAACAGCTGGGTCATTGATTGAAAAATATTGATTCGTGGCTGGGTAAAGTTTGACCAATGAAATACCAGAAAACCCTCATGAAGAGGTATAATAATAGCTGATGTATTTGATTCATTGAATAAGATAGGCATTGACTATTTTCCACCCTTTCATCAAGCCAGAATTTATGTGATGTTTCTTCATGTTACAGATATCCATCAGTTTGAAACGGTCTGCAGCTATTGATTGTGCGGGATAACAGCGGGAAAATAATGGTTTCTGTTTGAAAGGTTCCATATTGGTCATGGCATCTTCCAGAAGGAACCAGATAGACGGCGGGTATGGCTGGGTTGTTGTCGCAGCGTCCTTCGTTTGTCATGCCATTACAGACGGGTGTGTGTTCTCTGTCGGTGTTCTTTATTCACACCTGCTCGAAGCATTCCAAGAAAGCAAAAGCAAGACTTCTCTGATTGGATCTTTGTTTCTGGGACTGTCTCTCCTTTTCGGCACAGCCTCTAGCTTCCTTGTGGAGCGTTTCGGGTGCCGAAAGGTAACAATTGCTGGCGGAATTATAGCAAGTATCGGGTATACCTCCAGCGCCTTCGCTCCTTCCATCAACGTATTGTGTGTAACATACGGCGTTATCGCAGCTTTAGGTATTTCTATGATATACGTTCCAGCTTTGGTGATCGTCTCGATGTACTTCGAAAAGAAACGGTCCCTCGCCACGGGTATAGCTGTTTGTGGGGCGGGGATTGGCACATTAATCTTCCCACCATTGTGCGAGATACTTATCCAAGAATACAGATGGCAAGGGATGTTATTGATAATGGGTGGTATTGTAACAAATTTCTGTGTATGTGGAGCACTGTTCAAGCCAATAGAGTTGTGTTCATCGCAATCTACAGACAGCAAAGAAAATGAGTCTATTTCAGACATGGCGAGGCTATGCGACACCAACGATTCTGGAGAAAAATCGAGAGAAGACGCAGAAAAATCATTCAAGATACCTGATAGGTTTCACAGAGGCAGTCCTCTGTACCTCTACCGCAGCTGTCGAGCTGGGATACTGTTCAGTAGTACCCCATCTATTATGTGGGCAGAAGACAAATCAATAGGTTTCCGCGATTGTTTGCCCAGAAAGAATAACAGATCTAAAGAATATTTATCTAAATGCGATTTCGCTGTCAAAACATCGTGTCCCGGAAAAACTGAATTGACCCAAAGTTGTCCAGAATTACGGAAAATGAATGCCGACGTACTAATTCTTCCGTCTGACTCTGAAAGTTCCAATGATACACGTCGGAAGTCAATTTTCTCTCGAACGATATACACACCTGTGAAACTTTTCTACCAAGACGTCATCAATTCTAAGTCCAGTGTCTGGCTTGTGCTATTTATGATTCACAATTTTGTGCTATATTTCTGGATAGACATACCATACATGTTCGTAGTGGACAGAGCAATAATTCTCGGTATCGAATCTACATCGGCCTCCTTTCTGATCTCCATCGTTGGTATATCTAGTACATTAGGTCAGCTCCTGTCTGGAGTCCTTGGTGACAAAAGCTCTATCAATACCTCTGTGTTGTATAGTGTATCTGTCATGATCTCCGGTGTTACTGTCTCGGTCATTCCATTCTGTAAGACTTACGCCACCATGGCGACAATGGCCGCCATCTTTGGTTTCTTCATAGCGGCCAATTACACACTTTGTACTGTGTTGCTAATCGAACAGCTCGGCCTGCGAGCACTGGCTGTTGCATACGGAATCATTATGTTATTTCAAGGGATCGGAAATACCGTTGGACCACCAACCGCAGGTATGTTATAACTTTCTTTTGAATAGGCCATTGTAATGTAAATGCAAAAAATCTAGATCAGCTATTTCATGCAATCTCCTAGATGAAACTGAATACTTCTCGTCTAATTCGAACTCAGCACGCGAAAACAAACCAAATGTTTATGCGGATGCAAGAGACTTGACGCAAAGTTTTGCTCGCTCAACCTAAAGCCAGTGGGAAACACCGTTTGTAGTTACCTACAGTCTACAACTATTAGCCCTATAAACTGCGCACTCAGTGACATTCAACTCATCATTGGTGGAGACAATACCATGAAAAGTTTTCTCTAAGACCAACATTCCATCTGTCTCAAATAGATAGACAGATGAACTTTGTTGACTGGGATTAAAACACGGTTAGCATGGCTAATCTTCCTCATGGCCCTCAGGGTCCTCGATATATTCAACTTAGTCAGGAAAGCTCCTCGGCAATACGTATCTAGTCCCAACAAACCATGTGGCATTTAAGTGTACAACCCACAGATTTCGATCATCCCGGCCTTGTCTAGCGATGATATATTTGTCCACATATATAGATACCATCCTGAGATGTTTAAACATGGCTGTCTGTCATTGTTGGTATGAACTTCCTCCTGTGGTATACACGAACCTGACAGTGCGGACTTTCTGTAAACGTATGAATGGCCACAATTTGTGAGATAAAAAAGCAGCTGTTGTTCCGTCATTAAGTGAGCATTCCAACCTGACGGGCCAATCCATTAAAGGTTCTACCAAATGGTCCCCACACTCCATACATTTTCATGCTAAATTGTTCACACGGGTCAGGCTATGGCTTCAATACGTTTTTCCTAACGTCGGTTTTATTGTGTTAAAAAATCCAATTTCATGTAATTTTTCGTAGAAAAAAATATCAACTTGTACTTTACACAGCCTCTCTGTATATTTCCATGTAAAGTGTGCAGGGGGTGTTTGGTAGAACCTTTAAGGACATAAAAAAGCAATATTAAGAACAGGAAATTGCAGAACAGAGGGTAATTATGTTTGATTATGACTAATGATGCGAGGTATCTTCACATCCGCTCATTAATCCAGACCATGAAATGTCCGTTCACTGGGTCAGGCATCTATATATTGTAATATAGTCGTCAGATACGGCATCAACAGGCTCTCGTTGTCAGATACGGCATCAACAGGCTGTCGTCAGATACGGCGTCAGCAGGCTATTGTTGTCAGATATGCCATCAGCAGGCTATTGTTGTCAGATACGGCATCAGCAGGCTATTGTTGTCAGATACGGCATCAGCAGGCTATTGTTGTCAGATACGGCATCAGCAGGCTATTGTTGTCAGAAACGACATCAGCAGGCTATTGTTGTCAGATACGGCATCGGTAGGATATCGTTATCAGATAGGGCATCAGCAGGCTGTCGTCAGATACGGCATCAGCTGGCTGTCGTTGTCAGATACATCAACAGGCTGTCGTTGTCAGATACGGCATCAGCAGACTGCGTTGTCAGATACGGCATCAGCTGGCTGTCGTTGCCAGATACGGCACCAGCAGGCTGTCGTCAGAAACGACATCAGCAGGCTATCGTTGTCAGATACGGCATCAGCAGGCTATCGTTGTCTGATACGGCATCAGTAGGCTGGCGTCGTCAGATACGTGATCATCAGCATGTCGTCAGATACGGCATCAACATCCTGTCGTCAGATACGACATCAGCAGACTGTCGTCAGATACGGCATCAGCAGGCTGTCATCAGATACGTCATCAGCAGGCTGCTATCAGATACGGCATCAGCAGAGTGACGTCAGATACAGGATCAGCAGGCAGTCGTTGTCAGATACAGCATCAGCAAGCTCGTCAGCTACGACATGAGCAGAGTGTCGTTGTCCAGTGAAAACTGTCCTCGTCAATAATCGAAATATCTTTTTCGCATGAGAGAGAGAGAATTAGGATTTAATGTCGCGTTCAGTAATATCTCAGCTATATAGCATGACTCAGAATTCAATGATTGAGATGTATTAG
The DNA here is from genome assembly GCA_036873755.1 of Hanleya hanleyi. Taxonomy (NCBI): domain Eukaryota; kingdom Metazoa; phylum Mollusca; class Polyplacophora; order Lepidopleurida; family Hanleyidae; genus Hanleya; species Hanleya hanleyi. The sequence goes on from JAVTVY010012508.1 coordinate 18,462, forward strand.
ATGTAGATCCATTGATGTAAATTTAAAACAGTCTTCTACTTCTTGCAGGTTTGATGTTCGACATTTTGGGGACGTACGACGAATCATTCTATGTGGCAGGCGTCTTTATCTTTCTATCTGGATTGTTGACCGTTCTCCTGCCAGTGGCACAATACCTCAAGTCGCATTCTGTGAAAAAGTACTGTCACTGTGATAACCAAAGGTTAAATATAATATAATGTACAGTAGACAACATGGCGAGCTAATAGCTCCTGTTAATGCATATACGAACGTAATCGTCCCTCAGAATATATAGATAGAATGTCATCTTACATCACCTAGCCGATTCTGTCGACCAGAAAATAAACCGGAAGTGCAAGTTCTGCCAGTTCTGGTCCAAAATTGACAAAAGGGGAAGTGACAATCGCAAAATTTTGATTGGATAGTTTGTATTATGCAAGTCCCCCGCTCCTCCAAAAAGTGTTTTTCGCACACCTTCGCGGAATCTTCGTAAGAATCAAGACAATCTAGTCAAGTTACGTATCAAACTCGTCACGTGACAATATCTTTAGGCGCTGCCACTTGTGATCATGTGACCAGAAACTCGATTGTTTATTGGTTGAAGAATAGATATCGCTTGCGGTTCAGTCAGAAATGACTACACACCTTCGTGGTTATCTCTGATTGATCACGAATGATTGATCAAGTATTGAGTAGACTGAAATGGTTTCAACACGATTTATTCCGCAGTTTGATTTATATTTAATTTAATTAAGAACATATATTCATAAAACTAGGAGGAAATGCATCATATTCATCATATATACGGAAATGGACAGATTGGTTTAACATGGACCAGGAACTGATTTGGTTCGATACCGAAACATTTTTATTCAGTAAACATTTTTCTATTTTTTGGTTCCGTCTGTTTAAAAGTATTCTCATTATATAAGAGGTCGTACAGTGAAACTGTCCCCGACGTGGAGGTATACAGACTCTGCTTTGAGGAGAATGTGCCGTGGAATTCAACGAAATCTTCTGAGAGCGAACAGTTTGCTGATCGCTCATTTGTCAATGTCTTTTCACGCTTTCCTTCCCTCCCATGTGAGACCAGGTGATGGGAGAGTATAAAGATGTGCGTTACTCCGTGCCTTTCTACCGTGAAATATAAAAGAATTATCTTTTATCTTGTGATGCTCACTGAAAAATCCGACGGATTTTATATCCGGTACGGAAAACCCGCTGTGTTACATATTTTTGCTCTTGATGCTCGTTAATGTGTAACTGTATGCAGGCGGAAGAGAACGGAGGAGCTTCCGCAGAATATGACCGTGGTCCATGTGTCCCTTATCACTAGCTTTGTCCTCGTAGATATATATATATATATTTACAGTTAAACGGATATGACTTATTCCTGATCACACCGCTCACTCGAAATGGGCCTTAAGAGCAACTCTGCGGATTAGAGGGGTTGTGGGTTCGATTCCCGCTAACGGCTAAATTATTATTAAATTTAAAAAAAAAATACCATATATACAAATTATTACCATATATACAAAATTATTACCATAAATACAATCTATGGGCTATACTCCATACCAAATTGTCATTTCAAAGTATAAGTATAAAGTACAATATAAAGCCAGTTGCGCACATTGCAACATCCCGCTGACGACTAAATTATTCTTTCTCTCAAAAAATATTTCCAAATTTTCAAATTGCCTTATGGACGTGGACGCCTAAATTATTGAATGGACGATGGCTGAATAATGAATGACGGACTAGACAGTTGGCCTTCGATTCTTTCCGCCCAGACAGGGCGGTTGTGGATTCCACCTTTCTCGACATGGTGCAGGAATATCCGCTTCCGTCATCACAAGAGACATGTAAAGGTAGGTGCACACAGAGCTTGTGACTGCGTGATCGCAGCCGCAAGCCGTATCCCCCCAAAGTCATGCGACGACGCAATCCTCTAGACTGTTGCGATCATGTGTGACATCGAGGACGCAATAATTGCTGCGATCCTTGTCAGCCAGCGTCGTCCCTAGGTAAAAAAAGCGGAATGGCCCCTGGGAAGGAGGTTGCGCGTAATGGCCCCTGGAAACGAGGTTGACAGACAAAATGGCTGCCGTCAATAAATTACAGTTGATTGCCTCAATGTCTGTGGGCGCTGCCATCTTGAAATCATGTGGTGTAACAGCAACGATTTGATTGGTCGAGAGGTAATAGATTGCCGGCAAATTCTATCAACGCGCAGGCGAGCGGTGCACACTGCTTGCGCTGTCTTGCGTCCTATGGCTGCGGCGAATACGGCTCCGACAAATATCAAATCATTTTGATCCTTGCGATTCCGACTGCGCCCCGGGACGCAAGCACTAAATGACTGCGGTCTCCAGTGCACACAGACATTTGCGTCCTCGCAAAGAGTCTTGCGGCTGCGATCACGCAGGCACTAAGCTCTGTGTGCACCTACCTTAACATGAGGTCCCTTGACTCGCATGGCCGAAAGAGCAGGCTTCAATTCGATGTATCGGGTTAGATAGAGGACTTCACACCTTTGGGGCTCTGTGCGGTGATAATTAGATTAGTGTCGTGTTACATAAGCGAGGCCAGATTTCGGGATAACTGATCACCTGGCATGCACGGTAGATGAATGGTTGCACAAATCATTATGTGATTGAAAAAGGGATGAAAAGCGACGAGGGTTGCCAGCTCCCTCCTGTAACACGACACCAATTTAATTGCCAACACTAATCCATGGACTGATAAAATCGGACAAACACTTCATCTTTAATTTGGTGTATCGGGTTGCATACATGACTTCACGCCTTGCGAGGTAATTTAATTGATAATTAAATTAATAACAACTCAGTATGTGATTGAAACAAGAATAATACGTCGTCAGGCTTTATGCCTAGTCATATTGCCATGCGGCTAATGAAGCAGGACCATCATGCACTCCACGCCAAACCAACATTAATTGTACCCTGCCAGTCATCATCCGAACGCATGGCACGATCATACGTAGAAACTTCTGCTCGTAGCCATGCGGCAACGGGTGCTATCTGAGTGTAATAGGGCGTTTCCCAAATGGTCACATCCGACTGGTCCCGTTACATCCGACATCGGTGCAGTCACATTCATACAACGAAGACACACCTCCAGAAAGCGATCGATTGAAATGATCCCATGGTGGGCCTCGAAGCGCCCCCATCACAAAATAAAAAGCATATCATTTTCCTGTGGTCTGCCACCGATTTTATTGTGTTTTCAAATATGTTAGGCCGTTTGTTTCTTAAGATAAACAAAGAAGCATGCTCCACTAGAGTGAGAAATAAAATAGCTAATTTGCACAACTTCGTTTTGGTCTGGCGTAGACTCCCCCAGTCTTGCGCCTCGTGAAACTGACATGTTTGCATGTGTGAGAAATATTTGAATACAGATAATTTCATTGGCTCGTTTAAATGGGGCCAACATTTGACCTCATGCTTTGGGAACAACTTTCGAACTGGATTATCTCCCTCTAGATAGATGGCGCCGTGTGAAATACATGCCGAATCACAACGAAAATCTAAGGGTAGTGTTAAGTGAAACGTGAAATGCCCTCAGAAAGCTAAGATGCCTGCCAGTGGACGTTATTGCAAAACCACGCTGCCACAAGTTTGAAACCGTTAAAGGTTACACCTTCGACTTGGAAGTCCACTCTGAGAAAAGAAGCGAGATTAAATTCCTCTCTGCGACAAGAAAGAAAATTATCGTGAATTCTACTCTGTTGCAAGAAGCAAGAGGGTAATAAATTCCACGTTGCCACAACCGACCACTAGATTCAAGCAGTCGTTAATTCCAGTCTGCCATCAGAAACAAGGCGATCGTAAAACCAACCGACACAAAAGCGGGACGGACTTTTCTCTCCGTTAAGCGGACCTTTGGCTTCAGTTGGTTAATAAATTGTATTCATCTGTACAAAGCTATACTCATGATACTGGACTCGGGCCGCGGTTGCTTGTATAGATGAAAGGTTTGTCAAGATCCAGTTCCGGTCCTCCAATTATTCCTGTCCGTCTAGCGGAAGTTGGCCTCACCACCTTCGGGACCTCAAGAAGCTGAAGACTTTTTGATCGGAATCGTTTTCCGGTTACATCATGTACTTCATCAGCTGGATGGACAGCGATCGTTGAGAGAGCTTCGCTGTGCCATTGATGAGTAGTCGAAACCTCCGATCTACAGCGTCTTTTATTAGTCGACCCTAGCGTGCTTGTTGTATTTGGCCCAGAATCGCGTTGTCTGTGCCAGTGACACGAGAAGACGCTGAAGAAGATAACCTGGTACTTTTTATTGAAGACTACATAGATGAGCGAATTGAAAACTACGGAGGACTTGACTAACAACACAGAGAAAGTTCTTAGCGGGTGCATATAGTTGCCCTCGGGATCGTTCATTGAGGCAATGAGGCAATAAGGCAGCCAGCAAAAAAGAAGCGGCAGAACTATAAATACTAGTCGTTTGGCCACTTCCTTCTCGGTTCTAACTTCCGGACATGGGAAGTTTGAGGTGAAATTGTTATCCTGCGGCCTCCCTTGAAGGGTTATCCTTCTGGTCGGAGCACTTTCCTGACTAAGGCGTAACCGGACTGTGACCCTATTGACCGGCCGGTATATCCTGGTGTAGCACATAATCATAATACACAGAGGAATGATCGAAGCTACGGTCAAGAAAAATATCGGGTATGAATTCATCTCACCGGGCATTCTGCTGGCCAGGTAGCACAGTTGGTGGGGGCCGATGTAAAAGCGAGACCATCCATAGAGAGGCGGGGACGTTATGAGCAGCCCAGTTGCCCAAATAAGGAGAACCACCCCAATTGTATGTCGTCTGATGAGCTGTCCAGTCGGTCCAACTCTGGCAATTGTGTAAAACCTGTGAAATAAACAGAAAATTGATTGGTTGTATTGATTGGTGTTCTAATATTGCACGTTCGATTTGAGTTTTGTTAGCTCCCCCCAATAATTTGGTCAGGAGTAGTAATGCAAAAAATCGGCCACAGGTCAGATTCATGGAGAAAGGGAAGAGGAGTTGTTATTACAAGCGTTTAGACTGTTTCGGGGGTCATGACCCGAGTGCAGGGAGTGAAAAATTTGACCGATTGGAATCTTGCACACGATCGTCATGATTGTTCACGTAAAAAGTCGTCTGCCATGTTTGATCATGTGATATTTGTAAAAAAAAGTCGGCCATATCTCACTGTGCCATTGCCGTTAAACAAAAGGAAATCCCATAAACTTTAATTTTTTTTAAAATTACCGTGTGAGGTCTCTCAAAAGTCCCAGTTTATAGTCTCTCACTCCATACCAGTATTATTACCGGTATAAACTGAATAATTCCACTAGGTCGCCGAAATTTTTTATAGACAATATTCTCCACTGCATTTGTTTTGTATCTGTTTCTATTTTCGCTCTTCTTTTGTTATTTGTTCTAATATATAGTGCTTGTCCGCTGAAAATGTGAACTAAACTGAGACATGCGTAATGCCATAAAAGAAAAAAAAACAACGATTGAGTGGGACATATGCATGGATACGAGATGATGCTTATTAGACTTGTGAGCGTGAACATCGGTGGTACTGGGTACAAACTGGACATCCAAATTCCAGTCTGAGGATATTACACATTTCTTTCCTTCTATTACGATTATATCAAATACAACGTTTTGAGAGTTTATGGGAGTTTATGGGTTTATGTACCATTCTATCCGAGTTAGAAAGTTTCCGCATTCCTATATCAAGGTAAATTGGAGCGATATGCAAGAGATGGGATAAACTGACGACGTCTGGCGACAAAAAAGCAACCACATGACTCTAGAGGAAAGCTTCCCTCGGCACCTCTCATTCCGATCGGAGAATACGGTGGATTATCAGCCGCGCTTTTATTGCAGCTTTCATGTGGAGTCAATGAAGTATCCACACGGCCCCTATAGCACCGGCTTAAGCGGAATTAGATACGCCATCTCGGGAGTAGTGATGACAGATCAACTCAAGTAAATAACTCGTCTGATGTTGATAGATGAGCATCGTGGACGTGTGATGGAATAAATGCCTCAACATTGGGTAAACCTGGTGAATGCAAGAATACCTAGAAAAACTAACCTGCAATGCCCGACGTCGTACAGATTAATTTTCCTACCAAAACAATAAACCTACATATATTTGTCGAGTCAAATGTACAGAGAGCGGGCCTCGGGGACTACAAGCAGAATCCTACCATATACAGGTAATAAATTCGAGGGCTATGCAAGAGGTGAACAAAATTGACGACGTCTGGCGACTAAAAAGCAGCCGCATGACTCTACAGGAAAGCTTCCCTCGGCACCTCACATTCCGACTCGAGAATATGGTGGATTCTCGGACGTAGCCTTAGTATCCCAGCCGCGCTTTTATTAAAGACACACGAATTGATTTATGTTTTTCTAAACCGAAAAGCTACGATTATACGTATATTTCAACACGTATAGCGAATCTTATGTCGAAGAACGAAAGCATCGCTTTTTTGCTGAAAGTGTATTCATCAGCATAACTCCCCACAGTCCTTAGCGATTTCCAGTGTCTCGATATAAAAAAGAGCAACCGAGAGAATTGGCTTCATTCCTCACAAAACCTTTATCGATAACACATTATCTGAGGAGACATCCCTTCAGCTCCTAATCGTAGAATTCTCAAAATGTATGGAAACTCAATCTGGGAAATTAACTTTCTTAGCAGCAGGGGGGGGGCAGCAGACCAGAAAGCGTGGGGGTGCATAGAGGACTTCTAGGGTGCCGAACGTTTTTTGTGGAATCTGTTCAGAGAGCAAACGTTTTGACAGAGATTACCAGGACAAAAAAACTACGACCGTTTCGTAGCTACGGGTTACGTGTAATCCAAACTGCAAACGTAGAGCCTCGGGACGGCCCACCACCCTTGCCGGCCCAGGTTCTACGCTGCAGCCCCCCATTAAACATACAGAATCGATGGAGATACCAGAGATACGATGAAGGGTAAACACACATGCCAGTGGCTTAAACCGAGCTCCACGGAGCTCTGCGGTCGGTCTTGTCTGGGGGAGTCTAGCGGACCTCTAGGGTGCCGGACTTTTTTTGTGGAATCCGTTCAGAGAGCAGATTTTTTGAGAGAGATTACCAGGACAAAAAAAACTACGACCGTTTCGTAGGGGTGACCAAAACAAATTATTTGGGTCAAAAAATGCAAAACCGGGGTGTCACGTTTCACTGAGTCCCGTCACATGGCTTCGTGGCCTGTGACGTAGTCCTGTCACATGGCTTCTTGCCCATTGTGACGGTTTTTTTATTAAAGTATTTATTTGGGACTCAATTGCTCTTAATAACTCTCCTCCATGGCATCCTAGACAATTAGAAATGAGTCTACATTATTTGTGAGAAGAGTTCGGAACAAGCGTTCCAAGAGCAGGCAGGGATCGAACCCCCTTTTGTGAGACGTGACTGAAAGATTCGATACATATCGCATGGCTCACCTGAGCAATCTTTCACGGACAATAATTTAGGTTTCAAATAACGCATATATTTCTACCAAACTTTCATTAGAATTTTCCAGCCAGTTTGATGTGGAGTGGATTTTATCCAATATAGAATTGATCAGCCCCGTATATCGATGAAATCAATCTCGGCATATTCCAATTTCAACATATTTTGATGTATTGTATGAGTCATCGCGATATGTAGGTCGCCCGGTCTAAACGTACATGTTACCAGGAGTTGTGTCCCTTTATCTATTCAAGCGCCTGAAAGAAAATCAATACTTGTATGCCAGTATAATTCCTCCACATCGCTATGCTACACTTGTACATGTAGGCCAACATAAGCAGGGTAGCAGCAGGGGGGCGGGTGGACTTTTTTTGTTTAGGCTGAGGGAAGAGCAGACAGCGTGGGGGTGCCTAGAGGACTTCTAGGGGGCCGGACTTTTTGTGGAATCCGTTCAGAAAAAGCAGACTCTTTCGAAACTCCGAGAAAGAGCGGCCAGCGAGAGACAAGAAGGCTAGGTTAGTGCATGCAGGTTATTATCGATTTTTTCTCTCGGCCTAATACATGTTGAGGTGAGCTAGTGTATGCAGGTTACTATCGATTTTTTTCTCTCGGCTTCATTGAGAGGGGAAGCCACTTGAACGGCTCGCTATCAGATCCGGCAGTCAGTAGCCGCACGCAGTGCTGTAGTATTTATTGTCCGCTTTCGCGCGTGTAAATGCGACAGAGTGCCTAATTCAAAATGTCCGCGGGGAGGATTCCTTGCTTAATCAGCAAGTCTTTCGTGGCTATGGCCAGGCCGATGTCTGCAATAACCATTCCTACGTCATAGCCGGGTGAAGTCGAACTTGGGGGCAGGGCCTTTCCAAACAATTTTGGCCAGACGAGCATAACCTATCGCTAAGCCGCTAACGACAGCGGCATGGTAGGCCATGTTGGCTAGCATTTTACCATCGATCGACGACATGCCGTCTTTTGCAGTGTCAGCCATGGCTTTAACATGATATGCTAATGCGCCAAAAAGGCCTAACTACGTGTTCGTGCGGACATCGTAGTGGTTCCCACGGTTAAGGGTGGCAGGGGCTGCGCATGGCGTCTTTAATAATCCGCCTGTAGAAAGCAGTTTATCGTGATTCTATTTCGATTGTCCTGGCAAACTGTTTCCTTGCTTCCTCCCAGCCTTGCTTCAGAAGTTCGTTTTTTTCTTCCTGGCTGATATGGGATGCTTTCAACGATTTAGTCCTGATATCGTTTCTCATGGCATCATATTTAGATTTCTCCGCTAGGATGTGGCGGAATTCGCTATCAGAAATGTTGTTATCCACAAGTGCTTGCGCGATAACATCTGCGATGGAATCCAATTTTGAAGACGCTAGGACGCGAATTTCATCGTGTTTTTTAGCTTTGATGGTCAGGCGTCGAGATATAAACTTGCAAGCTATTCCAGCCAAACCACTCGAAAGAGCCGAGACTTCAAGTGCTACAACAACGGGTGCGGCAATTATTGTCGACAAGAAGCCGACCCCAGTCGCGCCGAGGCCCAAAGCCACTGTGGCAAGCGCAGAGTCAACGCCCTCTAGAGCATTCACCGCGTTGCGGTATTTTTTGTACAAGCTCAACCGGGAATCACGATCTTGGGAGAGTTCATGCTGGATATCACAGATGTGCTTTAGCCTGTAGTCATGCGCGGATTCGGCCTCGTCCAATGTTGGATATAGTCCCATGATAAATCTATATGCTGTTGTCAATTATCTCTAGCTCAAGGTTATCCAAGGACCGGTTGAACACCTTGAGAGATTTTAAGCCGACGCCTTCAGCTAGGAAGATGTTGCCCACTGTCACATCGTTTCCTACTCGTGTAGTTACACCCTCTAACGACAGATGCACGACAGGCCTTTTAACTGCGCTAAGACCAAGGAAAATCCGTAACTCTTGATCAGCGTGCTTATCCTGCCACTTTATCTGGAGATCTGGTAGTATGTCCACGAATCTATCGTGAGCGGGAGCGGGTGGTAACAGTATTGTAGCCACGATAGTTGAGTCTGGAGGAAGAGTGGTCAGGGCGGGTAACGACGTATTTATTACTAGAGCCCCTCGAGGATCAGTGCTTCTCAAATAGAATTTCCAGTCCTGGAGGTGTATTTTGACGTTGTTTTCAACCGGACTGTAGAACAGGAATGCCGTGCCTCGATTAAAAACCTTTCTCACAAACCCGGCTTTATCGACCTGTACTCCCGATTCGACCACATTAAGGTCAATGAGACAGCCGACATTGTCACTTTCGGCGAGAGTCCATTGTCCGTTTTCCGTTTTAACGGGGCTATATCTCCCGTGAGTCCGTGTGTTTCCCGTGTTAATATCTTCAAGGTCTTTGAAACTGACATCTGTGTTTCTTCCTGGCGTAAGCTTCTTTCGATGGTATACGCCGTTTCTGAACTGAAATCCGTACAGGCGGTCGGTGTAACCTGCCTCGCCAAACCCCATGGTATCAGCGAGATCGCTTAAGGCCAAATCACTGCATCTGGGTCCTGCGGATTCAACCATCGTTGTCAGGGATGAAAATCAAGAGTTACACTCATATAAGCGGTCTTTACTGGTGTATCTGACTTATCTAACAGGGAGAACGTTAGCTGCGGGATAGGGCCAGATATTAGTGGCTTATACTGTGGATTAGGGAAAGAAACGGTTTTTCCGCAGTTTATTCCTTCACCAGTCACAGATATAGCTCTTAGAAGAGTGGAAGGGTAGGCCACACAAGGGTACGCAGTGCTGGTGCCAGCCGTCTCGACTGCCTTCCCCACTAGATTGTGTGATGTGCTCACCTCACCCAGGTGAGCGAACACTTCTTTATGGGGTGCTAGTGTGGGGAAGCTGTCGCCCTGCACTGTCCCAGTAAGGGTACTGTCAGGATCTGAGAACCCCAGAAGCCGCGCAAGGCCAAGTAGTTGTATGCTATTATCGGTCGTCAACTTCAGTCGACCAGTGGCATGGTTTATCTCCAGGCCCGCCCCGTGTGGCTTGAAGACCTCTTTATTAAGGGAGCAGACATTGTAATAACCGCTAGGGACAACCACAAGCTTTCCGCGGACAGAGAAGCTAGTTCCGGCTGGGACATTCTCCCATAATGGGTAGAAAGTGAGCTCGAGCAGTGCTACTTTGTATTGTCCGTTTTGGTTCTTGAGCGCGTGCGTGAGGTCGATTGTTGCACCGTTTTGAATGTTGCTCAGTGTTACATACATAGCCGGCCACACCAAGTGCTAAACCAGCAAGGATTGCGCATGGATAGACACGCCTTTAGATTCAATGTAAAGGCCACCTACCAAGCGGGCGGGGTGTACACCACTGGAACGAGTGTTACTGGGACGACATTCACTCACCAAGACATCCTGGTGAACACAGCAAGTGGTGACTTTGCGGCCCAGTTTCCTAATATATTTGCGAAATACTGTCTGCCTAAAGTGAAAAGCGACCAGCTTGTTCAGGCGTGGCGCTCTAATCCCTTGCAGTTTTGGCAGAATCAGCTGAATTTCGCTGTGTGGTGCGCCACGACCGGCTGCGGCGTGTCTGTGAGTGACCACCTAGCGGCTGGAACAGGGACCGCGCGAACTGCTAGCCACACCCAGGCCCTCTACATCTTCCATCTCTACTTTCAGATCAGGCGGATCCTAAAAGAGATTCAGGCACCGCTCCCACAAGACGACGCCTGGGCGACATTTAACAATCCATTTGACCGCAGAGCATATGAGCGCATCTGTGCAGAGTTTGGGGTGTCGCCGCACACCGGCTGGAGACAGCAGCAGAGCGAAAACAATGGCATAGGAACGATTTACTTCTATGCCACAAACGCAGGCTACATGCGGCTTCCAAAGCCGTACAACCCAACCTGGCATTCGTTTACTTTCCGAAAAAAACACTTTCACATTGACTACATTGCGCAGGGATCGGAGGCTGACAAGGCGTGGGCAACGTTCATGCTGGACAGATCGCAGGGCTTCACACATGCAGGCGTCGAGCGCGTTAATGATTCCATTCGAACGTATGTATGGGCCATCCTCGGCGCCCAGGCTCAGACGCGCACACGAATCTTAGGAGAGGGCACAGCATTTGACGCGCAGAAGCAGTTTCTCGCCAACATCGAGGATGCGGTCTCCTCTCCAGTTGACCTCTCATCAGCGATAAAACGCTACCAAGACGTCCTGCAGTATGCAGGCTCCAAAGTTAACTATGTGTTCGGAATCGGTCTGTACATGGCCCCCAGTGACATGTTGCTCCGCATAGGCCCTATCGCCGGTTACAACAATGAGATCGTAGTTGCAACAGAAAATCAAAAACTTGGCGAGAACGCGGACGTTAACGTAACAGTCGCTCTTCCAAACACAGAAGGAGATACGGGAGAAAAAGGAGTGGTTCCCACGGCGGGTGGCGAGACCGCGACGCTGGATCATGCCGTTCCCACCGCGAGTTGCAAGACCGCGACGCTGGATCATGCCATTCCCACGGCGAGTGGCAAGACCGCGACGCTGGATCATGCCGTTCCCACCGCGCTGGTTCACTCCTTGCGAGATGTCGCTGCCTCCACGGTCCCAGCTAGTCAACACGACGACGAAAAGACCGCAATCATCGTCGGTGTCATCGTAGCTGGGCTGGTGACCATTTGGCTGTTTCGTTAGCCAGTCGCGAGTCACCACATAAAGCAGCCCCGCAGCCGCAACAACCAAGGACCACATATTCTCTGCAAGCCATCCGGCAGTTTTCGACATAAGGTTAAGCAGCCAGGAAACAATGCTCCCAATTATGCCGGGCAGCGACGTCGGTGTTGGGGCCGGGATGCCCCCGCCCGTCAAAGCAAGCACTAGGGTGGACACCATGAAGCCCAGTGCAGTGAGGATGCTAACAATGGTTATCCCCTGCTCTTTGAACAATATGCGGAGTCGCACAGCCAGGGTAGTATCTTCGTTGAGGACGCGGTTTATCGTCTCACGGATTCGGTTAATCTGTGAGCGAAGAGCCTCCCGACTGGCAGTTGCAGCCTCAAGGCGGGCGGCCCGCTCATCCTTTAGTTCTCGAACACGCTCCGCGACGCGCCTTCGAGAGAACTCATCTGCGTCAGTCTCATTGAGTTTTCCTTCCTCGAGAGCAATGCGGTCATCCAATGCTGACAGCTTGGCCAGGTTGTTGGTGAGCTCACCCCGAATGGTCTGGAGGGCCTTGTCAAGCCCACGCAGCTCTCGGAGATTTAAAGGGGGGTCGCTCATGGTGCCGAGGACTTCATCGATTTGCGCGTCCGTGAATTACAAGCGTCTAGTCCGTCATTCATAATCCAGCCGTCCTCCATTAGAGAATATCCGCGTCCATAATCCAAAGACCTATTTCATATTCCATATAACAGTATTAGCACCAAATTAAAAAAGACAATCATAGTATACATTGTTCATTTTCTGAACAGCGTCTGTGGCTACCTTGGCTCCTCTGTCGAGGTCCTGGAGTTCAACGCTTTCGACCGCCGCTGAAGCCCCACCAAGCTCTTCGCTCGCTGTCTGTAGAGCTACCACAGCCTGAGGGGGCAGCATTGTCGATGACTGTCTGCGCCAGTCTGTAAACCCTAGTTCATCCCGAACCGCGTTGCTACCGCCACGCACCCCAGCTACCGTGGACAGGGAGAGAGATCGGCCTGTACGAAGGTTAATTAAGTCCAAGTTGGGGTAAGCCACAAGGCGCAGCTTCCCGTCAATCGTGAGTTCAAACCTCGAGTAATCCCTACCTAGGTTAGGAGTAAGCCCCCTCTCTGCCTGGTAGTTGTAGTAGTCATCGACAGCTGTCTGGACTATCTCTCGCTGAAGAGAGACAGGGCGCTCACCTTCCTGCGCTTGCGCGTCCGAAGGACCCACGCTGTCTGTTGACAAATCGAAATCGACATCGTCCGTTTCCTCGTCCCTCTTCGTTTCTGTCTCGTCGAGACGGCCGGTATCAACATCATAGTCTGCCATATTGAACTATCACAGCTTATCACTTCAATAAGATGGCTTCTTCACAATACGGTCGCAAGCTTAATCCCTACCGCAGAATTCGTGAGCCACTTGGGATCAAGGGGGTTCGCCAGGCAGTTGTGATCACAAACAACCCCAGCACTATCGATCAGAACCAACAGCTACTGGTGCGCTTTCCCAATCTCGGAGCGAACGATGTTATCGTTCCGGGGACCGCCCGCCTCGCCTTCAACATCGAACTGAAATCATCCGACGTGAATCGAACCGTGGTTCAGAATTTGGGCCGCGCAATCATAAAGAAGACAACAATCAAAATCAGCGGCAATGAGGTTATGAGCATTGACGACTCCGACGTATACTACTGCTATCGCGACCTGTGGAAAACAGCCGAAGAGCGCGATAATGCAGCCTACCAGGGTATAGATACTGGCAGAACCCAGAACACGACAAAGCTTCGGGTTGGTGCCGCGAATGCTGAAAACAAGAAAACAGATAAAGCCATAGCGCGGGCATACGGCAACCGCTTCTTTGTCCCGCTTGACTTCGAGTTGCTGGACAGCCACATGCCTTTCTACCAAAGTGCGTTTGGTGATCGTCTGGAGTACGAACTGACATTCAACGATTACAGTCGCGTGATCGTCTCAGAGGATGATGAAGCTGCCAGTTACAATATTGAAAACATCTGCCTAGAGTTCGAAATGGTCACGCAAAATGATCTCGCTAGATTGATCCAAACCCAGTATGCGGGACGCCTAGCCATCCTCTACGACAGGGTGCTCCGCCACCGCAAACTGACACGTAACAAGTCTGACACTCTCTGGAACATCAACCTGAACGTGCTCGCTCGCAGCATGAAGGGCATTCTTATGCTGTTCGAAGAACCTGACCCCTGGAATCGCGACACTGAGGACTTCTATAATCCGCTCATCACAAAGGTAGAGGTGTGCATCGAGGGGGTGTCGAATCAGCTGTACAGTCAAGGACTGAGAGCGCACCAGCTGTGGGATGAGACCAAGAAAGAGTTCGCAGCCGGTAGTAAACGTCAATCCGAGGTTGCAATGGCCGCAAAAGACCTGGATCTGGCAGACGTCTCCCTGGGGGAGTTCCTGACCACAAAATATGCACTATGGCTGGATCTGCGAGCCACGGACGATGACGGACTACATGGGAGCGGCCGAAGAGTGGTGAATGCCAGCGAGGGCATCACCATTCAGATCACAAAAGAAGCAGACGGCCCCGGCACATTGAACGTTTATCTGTACATCGTCATGGATGCACAAATGAATATCGAGGATGGCCGATTCAAAGAAGTGCTCAATTAATGGCGCAGCCCCGCTGCTTCCCAAAGACCCCCACTCCGCTATTATATGTGGCCAGACAGGGTGTGGTAAGACGGTTTTCGCCCTTGACCTACTCGAAGGCCACTTCCGTGGTGTCTTTGGGCACATTGTCATCCTTTGTCCCACGATTCGCTACAACAACACCTACCTAGCCCGACAGTGGGTCTGGGCTGACCCAGAGATCTACGTAATCGAACCCGGCGAGCGCCTCCACGACTATCTGCGAGCATTCTATTGCCTATTTGCCGGAGAACACACTTTGTACATCATTGACGACTGTGAAGCAAGCAAGGCTCTAACCAAAAAGAAAGGCAGGCTGTCTGAGCTAGCCTTCAGTGGCCGCCACACAGAGCAGAGCGTTTGGGTGCTGACCCAGAAGTACAACTCGGTCTTGAAGGATTTACGAGAGCAGGCGTGATGGTGCGCTCTGTTTCACTGTAAGGACCGCAATTCTTTTGAAGAGTGCCTCCACGAGAACGATGTTATTCCAACAAGAGATAAGCGACTCAAAACTAGGGCGCTGCTGGCAGAGACAAAACATGCAAAACTCCTGCTAAAAACTGACCAGCCGGCTGCGTATATGGTTGTTAGCTAACCGTTAACTGTTGTTTAGGCCGTAAATGTGGGAAGTGCTACTGTTTTGCCAGATTCTTACTCTCGGGGCCTTTGTGTATATCATTTACGAATATATTAAACTGAAGAGGTACGTACGTCATAGTGTTAACCTTCGCCAGCGGCACGCGCAAGTGATATACGGGCCACGCACGTAGCAAACATGGATTGCGATGAGATTGTTGACAAGCTGTTGGAAGAAGAGGCCGACGGTCGTGCAGCCAAGGCGACTACATCTAGTTGCCACGACGGCGCGGCAGCCGGAACCGCAAGGTCTCGATCTAGCTCCGTAGGAGCCGACGGGATGACTATTGCTAGTAAACGCGAAAGACTAGCAGCATTGGCCGCCGGAGGACAGGTCAAGGAGTACATGGGGAGGGTCATTACACCGGACCAAGTCGAAAGCCTGGACGATATAGAAGTTGACAAACTGTATGCTCGATATGAAGCGCGCATGGGAGCTAAGATGACTAAGACCTTGGGGACAGCTGCACTTCAGCTCTATGCCATGGCAGCCAGCTCTTTGCTCCCCATTCCATCTGAAAATCAGTCAAAGCTCGTTGCTGACCTAGAAGATGATCCCCTTTGTTGAGCATGCGCTAAGCAATGCTACCTGTCAGCTATACCACCGCTTTGGGATGCTCTTAGAACCCCTGACCACATTAGTTACCACTGTTAAACACTGCCAATTTGGACACACATGCCCCCAGACATATCTACGATGACACCGACGATGATTGCGGTCTTTTCGTCGTCGTGTTGACTAGCTGGGACCGTGGAGGCAGCGACATCTCGCAAGGAGTGAACCAGCGCGGTGGGAACGGCATGATCCAGCGTCGCGGTCTTGCCACTCGCCGTGGGAATGGCATGATCCAGCGTCGCGGTCTTGCCACTCGCCGTGGGAACCACTCCTTTTTCTCCCGTAACTCCTTCTGTGTTTGGAGGAGCGACTGTTACGTTAACGTCCGCGTTCTCGCCAAGTTTTTGATTTTCTGTTGCAACTACTCATTGTTGTAACCGGCGATAGGGCATATGCGGAGCAACATGTCACTGGGGGCCATGTACAGACCGATTCCGAACACATAGTTAACTTTGGAGCCTGCATACTGTAGGACGTCTTGGTAGCGTTTTATCGTTGATGAGAGGTCAACTGGAGAGAAGACCGCATCCTCGATGTTGGCGAGAAACTGCTTCTGCGCGTCAAATGCTGTGCCCTCTCCTAAGATTCGTGTGCGCGTCTGAGCCTGGGCGCCGAGGATGGCCCATACATACGTTCGAATGGAATCATTAACACGCTCGACGCCTGCATGTGTGAAGCCCTGCGATCTGTCCAGCATGAACGTTGTCCACGCCTTGTCAGCCTCCGATCCCTGCGCAATGTAGTCAATGTGAAAGTGTTTTTTCGGAAAGTAAACGAATGCCAGGTTGGGTCGTACGGCTTTGGAAGCCGCATGTAGCCTGCGTTTGTGGCATAGAAGTAAATCGTTCCTATGCCATTGTTTTCGCTCTGCTGCTGTCTCCAGCCGGTGTGCGGCGACACCCCAAACTCTGCACAGATGCGCTCATATGCTCTGCGGTCAAATGGATTGTTAAATGTCGCCCAGGCGTCGTCTTGTGGGAGCGGTGCCTGAATCTCTTTTAGGATCCGCCTGATCTGAAAGTAGAGATGGAAGATGTAGAGGGCCTGGGTGTGGCTAGCAGTTCGCGCGGTCCCTGTTCCAGCCGCTAGGTGGTCACTCACAGACACGCCGCAGCCGGTCGTGGCGCACCACACAGCGAAATTCAGCTGATTCTGCCAAAACTGCAAGGGATTAGAGCGCCACGCCTGAACAAGCTGGTCGCTTTTCACTTTAGGCAGACAGTATTTCGCAAATATATTAGGAAACTGGGCCGCAAAGTCACCACTTGCTGTGTTCACCAGGATGTCTTTGTGAGTGAATGTCGTCCCAGTAACACTCGTTCCAGCGGTGTACACCCCGCCCGCTTGGTAGGTTGGCCTTTACATTGAACCTAAAGGCGTGTCTATCCATGCGCAATCCTTGCTGGTTTAGCACTTGGTGTGGCCGGCTATGTATGTAACACTGAGCAACATTCAAAACGGTGCAACAATCGACCTCACGCACGCGCTCAAGAACCAAAACGGACAATACAAAGTAGCACTGCTCGAGCTCGCTTTCTACCCATTATGGGAGAATGTCCCAGCCGGAACTAGCTTCTCTGTCCGCCGAAAGCTTGTGGTTGTCCCTAGCGGTTATTGCAATGTCTGCTCCCTTAATAAAGAGGTCTTCAAGCCACACGGGGCGGGCCTGGAGATAAACCATGCCACTGGTCGACTGAAGTTGACGACCGATAATAGCATACAACTACTTGGCCTTGCGCGGCTTCTGGGGTTCTCAGATCCTGACAGTACCCTTACTGGGACAGTGCAGGGCGACAGCTTCCCCACACTAGCACCCCATAAAGAAGTGTTCGCTCACCTGGGTGAGGTGAGCACATCACACAATCTAGTGGGGAAGGCAGTCGAGACGGCTGGCACCAGCACTGCGTACCCTTGTGTGGCCTACCCTTCCACTCTTCTAAGAGCTATATCTGTGACTGGTGAAGGAATAAACTGCGGAAACCCCGTTTCTTTCCCTAATCCACAGTATAAGCCACTAATATCTGGCCCTATCCCGCAGCTAACGTTCTCCCTGTTAGATAAGTCAGATACACCAGTAAAGATCGCTTATACGAGTGTAACTCTTGATTTTCATCCCTGACAACGATGGTTGAATCCGCAGGACCCAGATGCAGTGATTTGGCCTTAAGCGATCTCGCTGATACCATGGGGTTTGGCGTGGCAGGTTACACCGACCGCCTGTACGGCTTTCAGTTCAAAAACGGCTTATACCATCGAAAGAAGCTTACGCCAGGAAGAAACACAGATGTCAGTTTCAAAGACCTTGAAGATATTAACACGGGAAACACACGGACGCACGTGAGATATAGCCTCGTTAAAACGGAAAACGGACAATGGACTCTCGCCGAAAGTGACAATGTGGGCTGTCTCATTGACCTTAATGTGGTCGAATCGGGAGTACAGGTCGATAAAGCCGGGTTTGTGAGAAAGGTTTTAAATCGAGGCACGGCATTCCTGTCCTACAGTCTGGTTGAAAACAACGTCAAAATACACCTCCAGGACTGGAGATTCTATTTGAGAAGCACTGATCCTCGAGGGGCTCTAGTAATAAATACGTCGTTAGCCGCCCTGACCACTCTTCCTCCAGACTCAACTATCGTTGCTGCAATACTGTTACCACCCGCTCCCGCTCACGATAGATTCGTGGACATACTACCAGATCTCCAGATACAGATAAAGTGGCAGGATAAGCACGATGATCAAGAGTTGCGGATTTTCTTTGGTCTTAGCGCAGTTAAAAAGCCTGTCGTGCATCTGTCGTTAGAGGGCGTAACTACACGAGTAGGAAACGATGTGACAGTGGGCAACATCTTCCTAGCTGAAGGCGTCGGCTTAAAATTTCTCAAGGTGTTCAACCGGTCCTTGGATAACCTTGAGCTAGAGATAATTGACAACAGCATATAGATTTATCATGGGACTATATCCAACACTGGACGAGGCCGAATCCGCGCATGACTACAGGCTAAAGCACATCTGTGATATCCAGCATGAACTCTCCCAAGATCGTGATTCCCGGTTGAACTTGTACAAAAAAATACCGCAAAGCGGTGAATGCTCTAGATGGCGTTGACTCTGCGCTTGCCACAGTGGCTTTGGGCCTCGGCGTGACTGGGGTCGGCCTCTTGTCGACAATAATTGCCGCACCCGTTGTTGTAGCACTTGAAGTCTCGGCTCTTTCGAGTGGTTTGGCTGGAATAGCTTTCAAGTTTATATCTCGACGCCTGACCATCAAAGCTAAATAACACAATGAAATTCGCGTCCTAGCGTCTTCAAAATTGGATTCCATCGCAGATGTTATCTCACAAGCACTTGTGGATAACAACATTTCTGATAGCGAATTCCGCCACATCCTAGCGGAGAAATCTAAATATGATGCCGTGAGAAACGATATCAGGACTAAATCGTTGAAAGCATCCCATATCAGCTAGGAAGAAAAAAAAGAACTTCAGAAGCAAGGCAGGGAGGAAGCAAGGAAACAGTTTGCCAGGGCAATCGAGATAGAATCACGATAAACTGCTTTCTACAGGTGGATTATTAAAGACGCCATGCGCAGCCCCTGCCACCCTTAACCGTGGGAACCACTACGATGTCCGCACGAACACGTAGTTAGGCCTTTTCGGCGCATTAGCATATCATGTTAAAGCCATGGCTGACACTGCAAAAGAAGGCATGTCGTCGATCGATGGTAAAATGCTAGCCAACATAGCCTACCATGCCGCTGTCGTTAGCGGCTTAGCGATAGGTTATGCTCGTCTGGGCAAAATTGTTTGGAAAGGCCCTGCCCCCAAGTTCAACTTCACCGGCTATGACGTAGGAATGGTTATTGCAGACATCGGCCTGGCCATAGCCACGAAAGACTTGCTGATTAAGCAAGGAATCCTCCCCGCGGACATTTTGAATTAGGCACTCTGTCGCATTTACACGCGCGAAAGCGGCCAATAAATACTACAGCACTGCGTGCGGCTACTGACTGCCGGATCTGATATCGAGCCGTTCAAGGGGCTTCCCCTCTAAATGAAGCCGAGAGAAAAAAATCGATAGTAACCTGCATACACTAGCTCATCTCAACATGTATTAGGCCGAGAGAAAAAATCGATAATAACCTGCATGCACTAACCTCGCCTTCTTGTCTCTCGCTGGCCGCTCTTTCTCGGAGTTTCGAAAGAGTCTGCTTTTTCTGAACGGATTCCACAAAAAAGTCCGGCCCCCTAGAAGTCCTCTAGGCACCCCCACGCTGTCTGCTCTTCCCTCAGCCTAAATAAAAAAAAGTCCACCCGCCCCCCTGCTGCTATCCTGCTTATGTTGGCCTACATGTACAAGTGTAGCATAGTGTTGTGGAGGAATTATACTGGCAT
Source organism: Hanleya hanleyi (assembly GCA_036873755.1). Taxonomy (NCBI): domain Eukaryota; kingdom Metazoa; phylum Mollusca; class Polyplacophora; order Lepidopleurida; family Hanleyidae; genus Hanleya; species Hanleya hanleyi. The sequence goes on from JAVTVY010012508.1 coordinate 38,944, forward strand.
AAAAGTATTGATTTTCTTTCAGGCGCTTGAATAGATAAAGGGACACAACTCCTGGTAACATGTACGTTTAGACCGGGCGACCTACATATCGCGATGACTCATACAATACATCAAAATATGTTGAAATTGGAATATGCCGAGATTTATTTCACCGATACGGGGCTGATCAATTCTATATTTGATAAAATCCACTCCACATCAAACTGGCTCGAAAATTCTAAGGAAAGTTTGGTAGAAATATATGCGTTATTTGAAACCTAAATTATTGTCCGTGAAAGATTGCTCAGGTGAGCCATGCGATATGTATCGAATCTTTCAGTCACGTCTCACAAAAGGGGGTTCGATCCCTGCCTGCTCTTGGAACGCTTGTTCCGAACTCTTCTCACAAATAATGTAGACTCATTTCTAATTGTCTAGGATGCCATGGAGGAGAGTTATTAAGAGCAATTGAGTCCCAAATAAATACTTTAATAAAAAAACCGTCACAATGGCCAAGAAGCCATGTCACAGGACTACGTCACAGGCCACGAAGCCATGTGACGGGGCTCAGTGAGACGTGACACCCCGGTTTTGCATTTTTTGACCCAAATAAAATGTTTTTGGTCACCCCTAAGAAACGGTCGTAGTTTTTTTTGTCCTGGTAATCTCTCTCAAAAAGTCTGCTCTCTGAACGGATTCCACAAAAAAAGTCCGGCACCCTAGGGGTCCTCTAGACTCCCCCAGACAAGACCGACCGCAGAGCTCCGTGGAGCTCGGTTTAAGCCACTGGCATGTGTGTTTACCCTTCATCGTATATCTGGTATCTCCATCGATTCTGTATGTCTAATGGGGGGTTACATCGTAGAACCTGGGCCGGCAAGGGCGGTGGGCCGTCCCGAGGCTCTACGTTTGCAGTTTGGATTACACGTAACCCGTAGCTACGAAACGGTCGTAGTTTTTTTGTCCTGGTAATCTCTGTCAAAACGTTTGCTCTCTGAACAGATTCCACAAAAAACGTCCGGCACCCTAGAAGTCCTCTAGGCACCCCCACGCTTTCTGCTCTTCCCTCAGCCTTAACAGATTTGGTCTGCTGGCCCCCCCCCTGCTGCTTTCTTCATCCTTCCTCCAAGATAAACGACGAAGGGACGCAAGTAATGCGTAGAGGTTAGACCATCTTCACAAATCACAGATGATGGTTCAGTAGAGTTTACGTTTTCCGGACATGGTATGAATGGCAGACATCAAATGAACACGTGTCAGGAGTGGGATTCGTACCTACGTCCCACATATGTGGGCCAGCACTTAAGACTGGCGCCGTAAACCACTTGGCCATCCTGGCCAACATTGATTATGATGAACATAATGAGTCACATACAGTGCTACATTTTGTTACATGCTTTTACATGTCGCGGTATGTACGACGTGAATGCCCTAATGGCTAAACTGATTGGTTACTTCCCCATCCCGCCAATTGACTGGTCTATGCGCGTTAGGGCGTTAAGTTAGAGCGTTAAAGCGTTGAGACGGGCGTTAAGGCGTTGAGACGGGCGTTGACGGGCGTGGCTGCATTTCGATGAATTAGTGACAATTCCATGGAATATCTAGAAAATCAGCTTCTGAGCTATTTCACCAGGGCGTTGAAGCATTAAGCTTGGCGTTGGCGGGCGTTGCTACAAGATGACACCTCACACGGCGTATTCGGACCACGGATGGTCCATCTCTACCCCAAACACCTTCCTTCACACCCCCAGATTTCCCACTTTGGCTGCTACTCCTACTGATAACGTCACCAATGACGTCACAGATGGCATGGACATTCCTGAAATCGATGTCTACACCACGAGAGCTTCACTTTGACACCTCACAAGACGCATTCCAACCAGGGATGGGTTCACCTCGACCCCAAAACCTGCCTTCCAGCGCCCATTTTCCCGCCATTTCCTGTCTGAACATGCGTAGAATGTTGATAACGACCAACACATTAGCCCAGTCGGACGTTCCCCGACGAGGGCTTCAAAATAAGATCTCATGCGACCCAATCAGGCCTCTATGGGTCTCCATAGACACAAAACGCCTACCCCAGTGCTACAATGGGCATGCGCACAGTGACGTTTCAAAAAATTTCACCGCTTGGCTTCTCACCATCGTGTTCTACGTGGTGAGACGACAAAAACAAGATGCCACAACCCATACCGCAAATGTCCATGAGTGGGTTCCCCAGTGGGACAAACATTGTCCACTGAGCCAGTATGGACCTATCCACCCCATCAGACCTGTCAGGGTCATTCTTACTTCTACGATGACAGTGCTAAAAGGACACGTATGGCGGACTAGCACCACTCTTCTCCCAGTGTGTCAAAGCGGTGTTAGGGAGGAAGGTGCATCAAGTCGAGAGTCAAAGCGGTGTTGGGGAGGAATGTTCGTGAAGCCGAGAACCAAAGCAGTGTTAGGGAAGAATGTGTAACGGGAGTCACAATACCAATATAACAAGCGTCCCTTCTGGAGCGCCAAGTCAACCCAGGTTCGTAGGTTAAGATCTCTGATAGACACCAAGAGGAAGGAAGAGATAACCGAGACAGAGTCAAACATAACGCAAACAAAAATATACGCAAAATAAATATAATAACTCAATCCCCGAACAAAACGGACAATACACATATCACAATGCGCGCTTTGTAAACTCCCCACAGAAATTTATATACAACCCGGATGTATTCTTCCCCACCCAGGACGTAGCGTCCACTACCGGGGCCCCTTATAAATAGACAATTAAATAGAAAAGAGGGACTTAAAGAATTTAGATTTGAGGAATTGACTGGCCAGGCAAATATTACCCTTATGAAAATTTACCAAAAAATCTATAGTTGAAATCTATAGATTACTATCGATTTTGTGGTACTTTTGCTGATTTACTACAGGTGAAATTCTATAGCTTACTATAAATTAACCATAGCTTACTACAAATTCACTATAGCTTACTATAAATTAACTATAGCTTACTATAAATTAAATGAAACGAACTATAACTTACCATAAAGCAACTATAGCTTACTATAAATTAACTATAGCTATCTATAGCGTTTTATAGTATCTATAGCTTCATTAATTTCTATAGAAAACTATAGCATTATAGATTTTGATAGAATTCTATAAGTATAGCACTATAGATTTTGATAGAAAACAAGGGCGTTATAGAATAGTAGAAAATTATAGATTTTGATAGAAAACTATAGATTGATAGCTTGATAGCTTTATATTACATCCTCAATACTGAACAACATTGTAGCATAATCTATTTCAGAGAATGACAATGCCTTGATAACGCAATGAAAATAACACAAAACAGTTTCTTATATAATACTTCTTTATTCTAAAACAAAAACTGCCAGCACTCCATACAACATAATAAAAAGCTCTGATTTAATGTCCCAAAAAATCACCACTTTGTAAATGTAAAAAAAAACTACTTCTTGGTTTGCTTCGATGAGTTGTTCAGCTTTAGTCGAATAACTGGAAGGAGAAAAGAAAGAAAGAAAGGAAGTACAGTTGGCAAATTATTTAGTATATGCTTCAAAGGGACATTACTGCAAGTCTGAACTTGTTGACAACTGCATTTGATTACAATTAAGAATTTAATTAAGTTATCATGAAGGAAACCATATTATGATTACTACTGTGTTCTTGTGATGGGTAAGAAATACTTACCAATATTGAAATGAATGTCTTCTTTCTCCAATTAATTCATCGGATGATCTAGTTGATGGATCTGGTGATGAGGGTGATGGCGTATGATGTGGCAAGGGTTCGGATGTTGATGGTGTCGGCAGCTGACATAGTTCAGCTGGGCGAGTGTATGCCTGACGTGATGCCACCTCCTTCATTGTCTTCATCGAGGTCTTGATGTCATCAAATACAGATGGCAGTTCTGTGAAATAAAAGATACAAAATGTGTACTGACAATTGGATTGATAATATTCAGTCAGAATGTTAATAGTCATAAATTGCAAAATCATGTTGACAAAAGGATCAACAATGTTGTAAAACTTAATTAAATTATTATTTACTAAGATTAATTACATTAAATGATTATTTACAAGGGATCGCTTGTTAACCATTAAAATTCAGTGTCATTTAATATGCATTTTAATGGTTAGCAAACTTGCAAAAACTCAAATTTAAAACCTTACCAGTAAGTGTAGATAAGGCGACTTTCAAAGACCTCTTTTCTGACTTCTGAGACTGGTTCTCCGCTCTCAGCTCTTCAACTTCTTTCTGCAGAGCCCTCAGGTCTGCTCGGCTACTAGAATCCTACAAAGAAGAAGAAAACCAAACTCAATAGGGCTCACATGCACATATTTTGTCCACATTGAGAGAAATTTGGATTAATATTATTAGAAAGTTACATATAGTCGAGAGTCAATGCGGTGTTAGGGAGGAATGTTCGCGAAGTTGAGAGTCAAAGCGGTGTTAGTGAGGAATGTACGTCAAGTCGATTGTCAAAGCTGTGTTAGGGAGGAAGGTACGTTAAGTTGCGAGTCAAAGCGGTGTTAGGGAGGAATGTACGCGAAGTCGAGTGTCAAAGCAGTGTTAGGGGGAAGGTACCTGAAGTCAAGTGTCAAAGCGGAGTTAGGGAGGAAGGTACGTGAAATTGAGAGTCAAAGCTGTGTTATGGAGAAATGTACGTGAAATCAAGTGTCAAAGAGGTTTTAGGGAGGAAGGTACGTGAAGTCGAGAGTCAAAGCGATGCTAGGGAGGAATGTACGTGAAGTCGAGTGTCAAAGCGGTGTTAGAGAGGAAAATACGTGAAGTCAAGTGTCAAAGCAGTGTTAGGCAGTAATGTACTTCAAATGGAGTGTCAAAGCGGTGTTAGGGAGGAATGTACGTGTGGTGGAGTGTCAAAGCGGTGTAAGGGAGGAAACGGGATAGCACTTACGGTTAGGTATGTTTTGTTGCTATCAGGTTCAGGTTCATTTCAGCTACCGAAATAAAGTAATTTCTGCACCAACGTCTACCTCAGGTGAAATGTCAACGCGGGGTTGGAGAATGATGTGATTGAAGTTCAGTGTCAAAGCGGTGTTAGGGAGGAATATACGTGGTCCAGTGTCAAATTAGGATAGGACTTAAGATTAGGTATATTTCGTAACTATCAGGTTCAGGTTCGGTTCAGCTATCAAACTCAAATAATTTCTCCACAAAAGTGTACCTCAGGTGAAATGTTGAAGTGGAGTGGTAGAATGATGTGCTTGAAGTTCAGTGTCAAAGCTGTGTTAGGGAGGAATTTATGTAAGGTAGGGAAGCGGAGTTGGCGATTGATGTGCTTGAAGTTCAATGCCAAAGTGGTGTTAGAGAGGAATGTACGTGAAATCGAGTGTCACAGCGGTTTTAGGGAGGAAAGTACTTAAAGTCGAGTTTAAGGAGGATTGTACGTGAAGTCGAGAGTTAAAGCGGTGTTAGGGAGGAATGTACGTGAATTCGAGTGTCAAAGCGGTGTTAGGGAGGAATGTACGTGAAGTCGGTTGCCAAAGCTGTGTTAGGGAGGAAGGTACGTGGAGTCGACTGTCAAAGTGGTGTTAGGGAGTAATGTGCTTGAAGTGGAGTGTCAGACCGAAAATCTCCGAAGGGGGCCGTCCGGTTTTAACCCCAAGAAGTTTTGTTAACCATTTGTCTTATTCGGTTATTCTCGTGTAAGTGTTACCTTTTTCCATTTCTTCACAAAAATACAAACTAACTACAAGAAAATATAAGAAAGTCAAGAAACTGTGTGTGCATAGGTCTGACATATACCTTGTTCTATTACTGTCTGGTTTCGCGTCATGGATATCTGTGTGGGTTCCCAAGTATAATGTTCTTAAAACGCAAATTTTCACTCGGAAATCGGATATTTTTCGTACGGCCCCGTAATGCATCTTCTGCCGAGCTTAATTCTCTGATGCTAACTGAATATTTTTCAGGTTCCTAATCTCAGTAGGATTGGATCTTCAGGACCTGAAAGAATTTTTTCTTGTTTTTTTTCTTTTACGGACCAAATTAGTCATTTTGCCCACCTTTTTTTAATTGCCATTCCTGTTACACTCAAGACTCCCTCCCCTGGTCCAGGATCATAAGAGGGTGACTGACACCAGTGTTTTACTGATTTTATTCTTTCTATTTTCTGAAGTTATTCACCACTTTTGGTATGAAGACAACCTATATTAAAATTATCCCACACACGGTACAGGTAAATCTATAGACATAGGGTGGGGGGACGAAATAGATGCATAGCTTTTTTGTTTACGACAAGTGAATAGTCCTACTACTCCACATGTGTCGTTTTCACACTGTCGTTTCAGAAGTGGGAATGGCCCTGCTAATATTTTCAATCATCGCTGTCATATGATTCAATGAAAGTGTCATTTTTAGAGTGTCGCTGATGGAAATGTACAAAACTCATGAAGTTTCGTTTTTAGACTGTCGCCGTGGGAGTACAATAGCCCTAGTCTTCCACATGTGTTGTTTTAACACTGTCGTCTTACAAGTGACAATGCCCCTGGTAATATTTTCAACCATGCTTACAATACATAAATTAATTCAATGAAAGTGTTGTTTTTAGTGTGTCGCTGTAGAAAATATACATATCTTATGAAGTGTCGTTTTCCAGACTGTCGCCCTGGCCGGAGAATAGTCCTGCTCCCTCATATCTATGGTTTACCACTGTCGTCTTAGAAGTGACAATGGTCCTGATAATATTTCCAAGCATGGCTGTTGCACGGTTGAATGAAAGTGTCGTTTTTAGAGTGTTGCTGTTGAAAACATACATATATTATGAAGTGTCGTTTTCCAGACTGTCGCCCTGACAGGAGAATAGTCCTCCATATGTGTCGTTTTAACACTGTCGTCTCAGAAGTGAGAATAGACCTGATAATATTTCCAAGCATTGCTGTTACACGATTCAATGAAAGTGTCGTTTTTAGAGTGTTGCTGTTGAAAACATACATATATTATGAAGTGTTTTTCCAGACTGTCGCCCTGACAGGAGAATAGTCCTCCATATGTGTCGTTTTAACACTGTCGTCTCAGAAGTGAGAATAGACCTGATAATATTTCCAAGCATTGCTGTTACACGGTTCAATGAAAGTGTCGTTTTTAGAGTGTTGCTGTTGAAAATATACATATATTATGAAGTGTTTTTCCAGACTGTCGCCCTGACAGGAGAATAGTCCTCCATATGTGTCGTTTTACCACTGTCGTCTCAGAAGTGAGAATAGACCTGATAATATTTCCAAGCATCGCTGTTACACAATTCAATGAAAGTGTCGTTTTCAGAGTGTCGCTGTAGAAAATATACATATCTGTAAAATATTCCAGACTGTCGCCTTAAAAGGGAGAATGGTCCTTATAATATTTCCAACCATAGTTGTTGCATGTACATGATTCAATGAAAGTGCCGTCTTTAAAAAAAAATCATATACATGTGCATGTATGATTCCACACAGGCATGATATTTCAGTGGGACAGCACTATAAAATGGCAGCATTAGATCTGCTCTGTTACAAGTAGGTGCCCCTGTCCCTCCCCCTCCCCTCCCTTCCCTTCCCCGTCGTGATATAGCTGAAAAATGTTGAAAGCGACGTTAAACCCTATTCACTCACTCACTCACTCCACACAGGGAGACTTGCACCAGTCACGAAGATCCACTGTATACAACAACACAGAGAATTCTCGTGATCTCTTACATGGAGTAGCAACCCTGTTCACCGTAGCCTGGATATACACACATGGTACTTACGCTAATCAAATTCATAGAAGTTTGAGTAACATACAAAGAGCATTAAATAAGGAATAATTACGCATGATATATATGTACCGATTAGTGCCAGTTATTTTAGGGATACGAACATCTTGAAAACGAAACTTCGCTCGAAAACAGCATCGCTCCCCGTGTTCGTACGATATCTTTAAGTACAAGCCGTTCTGCTACGTAAGCGAACAACTGTATTGACGAATGTTATTTCTCATGAATGAATATCCATTAACATTGCCCACAAACTCAGAAGAAATGTGAAAGAAATTCAAATTTGTAACACCACCTCACTTGTGTTGCGAAAATAGCCTCACCGATTGGCCATCGTTTCACCGGCTGGCGACGATCGGATGTAGGCACCGGCTGACGACAGTAGTATACAAACGGCAAATTGACGCTATGGCGCCTCACTGCGCATGCGCAGAACCTGGGGTGACGTCACAATTGGGTGGTGTGCGCATGCGTGTGTGTGTGGTGGGAGGTGGGATACAAGATGGCGGCCAGTTTTTGTGTCGTGTGTGAGTGTGGGTACAAGATGGCCAGTTTTTGTGTCGTGTGTGGTGTGGGTACAAGATGGCGGCCAGTTTTTGTGTCGTGTGGTGTGGGTACAAGATGGCGGCCAGTTTTTGTGTCGTGTGGGAGGTGGGTACAAGATGGCGGCCAGTTTTTGTGTCGTGTGGGAGGTGGGTACAAGATGGCGGCCAGTTTTTGTGTCGTGTGTGAGTGTGGGTACAAGATGGCGGCCAGTTTTTGTGTCGTGTGTGAGTGTGGGTACAAGATGGCGGCCCGTTTTTGTGTCGTGTGGTGTGGGTACAAGATGGCGGCCAGTTTTTGTGTCGTGTGGGAGGTGGGTACAAGATGGCGGCCAGTTTTTGTGTCGTGTGCGAGGTGGGTCCAAGATGGCGGCCAGTTTTTGTGTCGTGTGTGAGTGTGAGTGCCTGCCTGCCTTCCTGTCTGCCTGCCTGCATTCTGCCTGCATTCTGCCTGTGTGGAATGCATGTACTGACTTGGTTCTGGGTTTTTTCCATCACGGTTGTGCGCAGGTGTATGACGTCACTTCCGGTCTGCGTGAATCGGGCGTGACCTGGGACTATGGGATGCATGTACTGACTTGGTTCTGGGGTTTTTCCTTCACGGGGAGGTCACGTGATCAGTTCAAGGTCATATCCATTTTTTATCGATATGTCAACCCCACACCCAGTCCATTAAATGCTCCTTCACCTATGCTTCAATTTGATACCTCACTCGACCTGTGGTGTGAGTGAGTGCAAGAATGTATTCATCCGCGGTGATGCAGTCATGTCTGGCGGTGATTCGGTCTCGGGAAAAAGCTTCCTTGCCCAATGCCTACGGACTTTACCGAAGATACACGGACTTTAACGAAAAGACACGGACGTACACGAAAAGACGCGAAGGTGAACGCCATTGTGGGAAACCTCCCACAGACAGGTCAGTACATGCATTTCTATGTTGTTCACGCATAATAAAAGGATTGATCTGTAATCTGTGTTGTTGTTGTTGTTGTTGCTCCCTTTTTTTTTTGGACTAACCCATCAGAAAACCCATCTTTCCGGAAGTAGAAACTTCTATCAACAAAGCACAAAAATTAACACTAACTTCCATCATCCTTTTCCCAAAGAAAAAAATTTTTGGTACATTTTTTGAAATTATTGAAGTGGGGACAAGGGGAGGGGGGGAGGGAAATGGAATAGCCAAAAAAATTTTTTTTTAACATTGAATAAAATGTAAAAAAAAAGAATCATGGAGCCAAAAAAAATCTTTTTCATTTTCTATGTTTTTTTAACAATTAAATATTGAAATTAAAAATGGGGAGGGGAAATTGAAGGGGGGACAAGGGGTGAAGGCAGGTTGATGGAATAGCCCCAATTTTTTCTTTAATAATGGACCCATGGGGTCGAGTGAGGTATCAAATTGAAGCTTATGTGAAGGGGCATGTAATGGGTTGGGTATGGGATTGAACTATCGGCATTGTGCGCATGCGCGGTGGCCGAAGGGTAAAAAAATAGCCTTTTTGGAGCTAGGGATAGCCAAAAAAATTTTTTTTTTTAAAATGGACCAATGGGGTCGAGTGAGGTATCAAATTGAAGGTAAAGTGACGGAGCATCTAATGGGCTGGGTGTGGGGTTGAATTAGGGTGATTCTGCGCATGCGCGGCGGCCAAAAGGGTATGAAAATAGCCTTTTTGGAGCTAGGAGAGCCCCTAGTGGACCAATAGGGTCGAGTGAGGTATCAAATTGAAGGTGAGGTGAAGGGGCATCTGATGGGCTGGGTGTGGGATTGAATTAGGGTGATTCTGCGCATGCGCGGCGGCCAAAAGGGTATGAAAATAGCCTTTTTGGAGCTAGGAGAGCCCCTAGTGGACCAATAGGGTCGAGTGAGATATCAAAGTGAAGCTTATGTGAAGGGACATCTAATGGACTGGGTGTAGGGTTGAACTATACCGTTTAGGTGTATTGATGATAATAAAATTTAAAGATCACATGTCCAACACATACTCACATAATGAAAGCAAGAATCGAACTTGCGTCCCCTCGAGATGAAGGATACCCGTCCAGGTTTCATTTTTTTGAGGTGTACTGAAATGCTCTCTCTATTGTGTGTCCCAACTAATCTATTGAGAACGTTTTGTCCGATTTTTGGAAAAATATATATTGTTGTGTTCTGAAACTTACGTCACTAGTACAATGCAAATATTATAGTATTCAGTTAAAATATTACCGAACAGCACTCAGTAGAACTATCTGTTTGAAACATTTTCTGTTTTGGGTGTCATTCTCTGGGTTAAATTTTGACGTCGCCAAGGCTGAGGGGGACTGTTCCCATATGTGCATAGGAGTGGGAGGTTGTCATTTTCTATTGTGACGTCAGGGTCAACGCTATGACGTTGCTACTGTGGTCAGTATTGATAAATTGTCTTTGTAACGTCTTATTGTGACATCATGGCATTATTGTTGTTTTGTGACACTGTGGAACTGTAAAAATTCCATGAATGGAAAAGAATGCCTATCAAACCTACGAGTATTGAACTGGTCCAAATCAACAATGGCTGACGCCAATATTTAACCCAGAGAATGACACCCAAAACAGAAAATGTTTCAAACAGATAGTTCTACAGAATGTTGTTTGCTAATATTTTGAATGAATACTATAATAATTGCATTTTACCAGTGACATAAGTTTCAGAACACAACAATATATATTTCTCAAAAAATCAAACAAAACGTTCTCAATAGATTAGTTGGGACACACAACTAATTTATGCCACGGTATCTATTTTTACAGCTGTCAACTGTTATGGTTTGGTCACAATGTTGCCATTTTCTCCCCTATATTTAGCGTCCACAAAAAGAAGAGTATATTACAGCAATTATGTTCAAGAAAACACCCCGCTAGAAAATTGTCTTCAAATTGTCTGTTGTTGTGGGAGTATAAAAAAATCCTGGTCAACAGGGGTGCGTATATTTCGTGCGACGCTATGTTGCCAATGCATTGAAATTTGAATAGGTTGTCTGCATGGGATTCAACGCAAGTATAGTACTAGCTTACCTGATAAAAGAGTTTAGTCCAGATGTATACCTATATCCCATACTCCCGGGTGTTTGATGCATATCTGTGGCTGTTTTTTTCCTAGGTGGGTATAACACACCATGAAGCCTTCATCACCATGCATTCGTATGCTAATCGAAATTCACAGATATTTCCTTCGGTATAAAATCCGGCGCACACGAGAGATATCAGCTGAGCTAACGGCCTCAATTGCCTGTCAGCTCTGTTGTTGTTTCAGCGCACACGGTGAGCAAAAGTTTCAAGAAATTGATTTCAGTTCCCGCATAACGTCTTCTTCAAGTCCATTTTGAAGAGTCGAGCGTATGAATCGAGTCAAAATAACATGCCATTCATTGGCCTGTCCGGTAAAACTGCTGAGCTGTTTGGCTTGCGTTCACCGCACACGCTGCTCGCGAGACGAAATTAGTTTGATATTTTCCCCCCGCCCTCGCGGTTCAGCCAATGAACTATAAGAAAAACATATGTGTGTGCATATTAATAAAGGTTGTAGAAAATGGGCGCCTAAAAAATGAACACATTTCATTACACTGTAGCGAATTGTTGCCAGTGCACGTGTGAGTCAGTGCGTTTTCATATCCACCTCAAATTGACACGGAGAATTTCGTTACCATTGCCAGTAAATTGCGGAAAGAATTGATATTCCATAAATTCCTGCGGGAAATAGGAAGTACACATATTTTGAGATATATTTCTCAAGACAACCTTGTATTCATTGAAAATATAAATCGGCGAGTAGTAGACGAAGGGAAAATTGGAAAGTACTGACCATGCCCCAGAATACTTCATATGCATATCACGGCCTTAAGGCCTATGTAAGATGTAATCTACTTCACAGTTTAGTAGTATAAAAAGCGCAAGTCCTATTGACCTTGCCCCTTCCAAAGAAATAAAATCGGCTCTATTTTACAGGAGTATATACGCAGGTGACGTGGGTTGTCACGTCACTTCCGGGTTTTCACTAAACACTACCTTCAAACATAGAAGAGTTCCAATTTTTCCCCTTAGACGTCCGTATGTTCATCCTCCAAACCCACAAGAGTTCCAATGTTCAACCGCCGGGGTGTTTTCCCGCCCCGCCCCAGCGCCCCGCAGCGCGCGCGCGCGCGCGTCATCTCGCGTCATCCCCGGCAGTGCGCGCGCGCGCGGACGCGGGTCAAAAGGTCAAAGGGTGACCTCCAGGTCAGACGGTCCAATGTCCAATGAGACAATGTTGCGGCATCGCTATAATCAGAGCTTGAGCACAAAAAAAGGGGGGATTCTAGATGAACCTGGGAAAGATGGGCAGTTCCATTTGGACCAATCAGCGGTCGAGAAAAAGAGCCAATCAGCGGTCGAGAAAAAGAACCAATCAGCGATCGAACAATCAGCCAATCGAATTGGGGTATTCACGGTGTGCTTTCGCTCACGTCCGCGCCTACATCTGGGTTCTTGTACACCCGGGTAATGTTTTTCTGGACATGGATGGGTTACCTTTGGCTCCATTCTAGGCCACTGATTGACTATTACGGTGTTCAAAGCCACTTTCATGCATTATGCTCATAGAACTTATAGTCATAATCTATACGTGTTGGACGAGTCTCTTCACTCACCGTATACACGTACCTCAATGAAATGCCCGCCCCAAACCTAGAC